>JARJDV010004804.1:0-10083 GCA_030264675.1 Anaulacaspis nigra
ATAACGAGGCCTTTTTTATTTGCTATACCAAATATACGAAATAATATGCTGATATACAAATATTTAACCCCGTTTTCTCGTGCAACGTTCTCAAAACTCAAAACATTCTTCTCCGGAAAATTCGAATTGATCGACTGCCAAGCGGGCATACGCCCCACGGTCATCGATCGCAAACCTCTGGTAGGCAGACATCCTGAACATCCTTCTTTGGCCATATTGAACGGGCTGGGATCCCGTGGCGTCTTGCTGGCTCCTACCATGGCCCGACTCCTTTTCAAACAACTCGAATACGGACAGCCGCTCCCTCCGGAAGTAGATATAAAACGATTTGATTAACGCTCCTCGTTTTCCTTCTTGAAATATGCGAAAATCTTTTTCGCACGATGACGTCCGACCACCTCCTCTAGCGCTTCAAGCGAAGCCTCTCGGACTTGCTTCAATGATTTAAAGCGTCTCAAAAGACCTGTAATAGTTTGTTCTCCCACACCGGGAACAAGTTCAAGCTCGGTAGACAACTCCTGCCTGCTGCGTCGGTCGCGATGGTGTGCAAGACTGAAGCGATGAGCCTCATCACGCAAACGCTGGATGAGCTTCAAAGTTTCGGAATTCTTGTCCAGATACAAAGGAATGGGATCGTCCGGAAAAAAAATCTCCTCGAGACGTTTGGCGATGCCCAATATAGCGATCTTGCCACGCAGCCCCAACGCCTCAAGACTTTTGAGCGCCGCATTCAGCTGCCCTTTTCCGCCATCGATGACGATGAGCTGGGGCAAAGACGCCTGCTCATCCAACAAACGTTTATAACGCCGATAGACCACCTCCTGCATCGTAGCGAAATCATCCGGCCCTTCAACGGTCTTCACATTAAACTTGCGATAATCCTTCTTGCTCGGCTTGCCGTCCTTAAAAACCACACAGGCCGAAGCAGCCTGCGCCCCCTGGATGTTGGAATTGTCAAAACACTCGATATGACGCGGCTCTTCGGGCAGACGAAGATCAATCTTGGCTTGCTGCATCAAACGATTGGCATGCCGATCAGGATCCACCAAACTGATCTGCCTGAGACGCTCCTGACGATGAAATCGGGCATGACGCTCGGAAAGTTCGACGATTTTTCGCTTGTCCCCGATCTTCGGCACGGTGATCTTCACCCCGGGGAGGCCGATCTCCAAATCCATGGGCAAATAGATTTCTTTGGAAGTCGAACGAAAACGATCGCGGAGTTCCACCAAAGCGATCTCAAGCAAAGCCTCGTCGCTCTCGTCAAGTTTTTTTGCCAATTCTGAAGTATAAGACTGGACTACGGCGCCTTGAACCACTTTCAAAAAATTCACGTAGGCATAATCCTCATCACTGATGACGGTAAAGACGTCTATATCGTTGATAGACGGATGAACCACCGTAGAACGCGCCTGATAATTGGTCAATCGGGCGATCTTTTCCTTGATCTCCTGGGCCTCTTCAAAATGAAGCGTCCGCGCCGATTCCTCCATTCGTTTGCGCAGAGTGCGCAAAGGCTCTTGAAAATTACCCCGAATGATCTGCCGCACGAGCTTGATATTTTCCTGATAATCCGCCTCGGACTGCAACCCCTCACAAGGCCCTTTACAGTTCTTGATGTGATATTCCAGACAGACTTTGTATTTCCCGGCTCGAATTTTCTCGGGGCCGAGATCAAACCGACAGCTGCGCAAGGGGTGCAGTTCACTGATCAATTCCAAAAGCACCTGAACCGTTTTGACCGAGGTGTACGGCCCGTAATACTCCGAGTCGTCTTTGATCAATCGACGCGTGAGAAAGACCCTGGGGAACGGCTCGTTCTTGATACAGATCCAGGGATAAGTTTTGTCGTCTTTGAGCTGAATGTTATAAGGGGGACGATGCTTTTTGATCAAGCTGTTTTCAAGCAACAGCGCATCGTACTCGTTGTCTACGACAAGATATTTGACCCGAAAGATCTTGTTGACCAAAGCGCGCATCTTACCTGAAGGGTGATTTTTCTGAAAATAAGAGTTTACCCGCTTCTTCAAATTCTTGGCCTTGCCGATGTACAAAATCTTCCCCTCCTTGTCATAATATTGATACACCCCGGCAATCGTAGGCAAAATCTTGAGCTGTGACGCAAGCTGATCGTTCATCATCATTAGAGGTTGAAGAAGCAGGATTTAATGTCAATTCATTCTCTTTCACGCCGATCAAAAATAGAGCTTTTGATTCAACAACCTTACCTTCAAATAATAACCTATTATTACAGCTAACTTATTTTGTCGGATAAATAAAAAAGCGCCTTCGCAACCACTTTTCCTGCTTCTGCTCCTAAATTGAAATTCTTTAAACATTTCACTGCCTCCTCCGCCTTTCTTCTGCTCTTTTCATATTCTTCTTTCTCTATACTAAGTTGGAGACTTTTCTTAGTCAGATCTTTGATTTTATCATCTTTCTTTAGGCGAGTCTTATCATAACTCATTTTCTCGTTGCTTAGCTTCAAGTTTTCTTCTGTCAAATCCGATATTTCTTTCTCTTGCTTCGTGAGAGTCTCTTCATACCTCATTTTCTTATTACTCAGCTCCAAGTTCTCTTTTTCTAGCTTTATCATCTGATCTTTTTCAGCGTAAAACTCCTGAAAACCGCCTTCCTTAAGAAATTCTTGCATCTCCAAACCTATTTTCACAACTTTTTCCGAAGGTTTGGGCAATAATTGTCTTTCCTCCCTCAATCTGACCCTCTTCTGATACGGTGTAAGGTTATTACTAGAAGATATAACACCATCAGAACCAACCCACCCAATAGATCGAAGAGAAGAAGGCTTTTTATATTCCTCTAAAAGATCCATATGCTTCGACACCAAATGATCGAGATACATTTTCATCTTGTATTCCTGCCAGCCCTTAAAATCCCCTTTCCTTTTAAATAAATAAACCCATTCATCAAAGAAAGCCGCCGTAGAATGAGCATCTCCAATCCCTTCCTCGTACCACTTCTCATCCTTATACTTAACCATAAGTACAGCCAATTCATCCAATCTCTTACTTGTTATCACTGTCTCCATACTTTCTTGAGTTCAATAATTATTGCTAAACAAAGTGAAGCTCAATCCCTCCTTCCGAAGCATCTCAACGCTTATCATCAAGAGAAATTGAAAGACTCTATTTTCACCTCCTCATCGATATAGACAAGAAGCCCTTTGACTTTCGGATGGCCGGCCGAAAGTGCCCCCATATATGCGCCGAGTTGTTCACGATGCTTTTCATCGGATGCACCGGTTTTATAATCCATCACAACGGTCTCCTCGGAGAAAAAGACCACACGGTCGGGCCTGAGACGTTTCCCTTCAAAGAGAAGCTCACGCTCGGAAAAAACCCGGCATCCGGCCTGATAATAGCGTTTCAATTCAGGATGATCCACCACCGACAAAAGCTGTTTTTCCAAGCCGGGACGCTCTCGATCGCTCAAACCACCCTCGGCGCACAACCTTTGCAAAGCCCTCTGCAAATCCGAAGCAACACGGATCATGGAAAGGGCCTCATGAACAAGATCGCCGCTCAAGCGCGCCTCCTGTCGACGCTTCTCCCTATCGGAATTTTCGTACAAAACGGATCTGAACGACACACGAGACCGCCAAGGCTCCGATACCCACGTGATCGTCTCTTGCGAAAGAGAGTCTTCACCCCGATCACGGCTCTGTTTTCGGGGCGTGCCGAAAGCATACCGCTGCTGCCCCTCTACCCAAAGATTTTCCCGAAGGAGATAATTTTTGAGATAAAAAGCGATCGTCTCGTTTCTACTCCTCTCGTCACAAGCAAAGACAATCAATTGTTCGACGGCGCGGGTAGTAGCCACGTACAAGAGATTAAGATTATCAAAACGAACTTTTGCCGAATGATCTTCATGAAGCACTCGGGCCGCTCCACCTATACGCGGCATGAATGGCCTGATCGTGACATAAAAAGTATCAAAACCGTTGAACGTTTGCGGATCGATATCGAGCCAAGCGCCGGCCTCCCTTTCTCTGAAAGCGCTCCAATGAACAAAAGCCAGCAGCGCTACGGGAAATTGCAAACCTTTGGATTTATGGATCGTCATGATGCGGATCGCATCGACATTCTCCGAAGAAACGATGCTTTCTTTGCCTTTTCTCGTCTCCCAATATTCCAGAAAATACAGGACGGAGTTGCCTGATTTCTGCACGCTTCGAAAAACGAAATCCAAAAAAAATTGTACCGCCGCCATATGCGTGCCTTCCTCCAAACGAATCGCCCGCACGGCCATTTCAGCCAAATCGTAGAGCGACGGCATCAACTCCGGCCGCATCTCAAATGAAAGTCCGCACGCGTCAAGTTTTTCAAAAAAGGATCCCAAAGGCAAATCAGATATCTCCAAAAGGAAATCATGAAGATCTTCAAAAAGCGCCATCCTCCGGTTTTGCACGAGCAAAAGAAGCCAATCCACCCGCGCTTCAGGATCATCCGGATGGGCAAGAATGCGAAACAGACCGATGAGATACTGTACCGGCCAAGCGTTCTGCAAAAGGAGCGACTCGGAAGAACACACCGCCACCCCGTCACGGCTGAACGCTTGCGCCAAGAAAGCGCCCTCCTCGTTTTTTCGAACCAAGACGGCGATATCCGCAAGTCGATACCCCTGATCGAGCAAAGCCTCAACCCGAGCCTTGAGCGATTGATAAGTTTGCTCGAAATAGGTCTGATCTTTGTACAAAAAATTCAATTCGACATAACCTCCGGGCTTGCCCGAAGGCTGCTGCACGGTAGTCTCGGCATAAATCTTTTGATGGGCTGCATCATCCAAGGTTTGAGCCGCCGAAGTATAAAGCGCGTTATTGAACCGAACAACCTGCTCGCAACTTCGAAAATTGGTATCCAAAGTTTCAACCTCTTTGAGATAAGCCTGCGAAGATTGATCGATCAACTCAATGAACTGCTCGGCCTCTCCACCTCGCCAACGATAGATCGACTGCTTGGCGTCGCCCACGAGCAAGGCCGTGCCGTTTTCAGCCAAAGCGTTTTCGACCAAAGGTTGGAGGTTGCGCCATTGCAGACGAGAGGTATCTTGAAATTCATCGATAAAATAATGCCGGTAACGTTCGCCGAGACGTTCGTAGAGATAAGGCAACGGCTGGCCGTGGATCTCATCGCTGATGAGCTTGTTGAGCTCGGCGTTGAGAAGGATATTGTTATCCTTTTTCAGAGTTTCAAGTGCTCGATCGAGTTCATGGAGCGTCGCCAAAAGCGTGAAATTTTTCTGTAACAAATGGGCCAACATATAGCGGGGCATGTGCTCGGAATAAGCGTCTCCGGCCGCATCATAAGCGGCAATCCACTGCTCGGCCCGCGCATCGATCAACGCCTTTTGAGCCGCTTCCAAAGTCTTGGAATAAAATTTACCGGCAGACATGCTTTCCGCCAGCCTTTTATTGAACGGATCTTCAAAGGGTCTTTGCTTGGAATCTTGAAAAATCCTGCCCTTGGACAATTTGTCGAAAAAATTGGGCAAATCCGAATGATAAAAAGACTTTCTCGAAATGCCCGACTCCTGTAACAGATCAAAAAAACGATCGGCTCGGGACTTGAATTCCGTTTTGATTTGTCGGGTCTGACGCTCGAACGATTCACGCAACGAAAGAAAGTCATCCAACGAACGATGTTTGAGTTTTCTCAAAGGCAAAATACTTTGCTCCTCGACGAGCAGGCCGGAAATTCTCATCAAATCTCTGCTCGGATCCCAGCTGTTGCCGTCGTCGATCTTATCCAAAGCAAATTGAATCAAGATCCGTGAAAATTTTTCCGAATCGTTCAGCTCGGAAAGCAAGACTTCTACAGCTTCCCCAAGCAGCCGCTTGGCTTCCATCTCCACTTCAAAAGACTGAGAAATGCCCAAATCCGAAGTGAAAGTCCGAATGATCTTATGAGTAAACTTGTCTATCGTGCTGACGGAAAAATCGGCGTAATCGTGTAAAACGGCTTTTAACGCAGCTCCCGCCCGCCGCTGCAGTTGCTCGGACGACAGGCCCAAAGACTCCGAAAGATAGCGGGATAAAATCGTAACCTGACCGCCGGCCAAGACTTTCAGGCTTTGCAAAATGCGCTCCTTCATCTCTTTAGCGGCCTTATTGGTAAAGGTCACGGCCAAAATGCGCCTGAATCGGTACGGATCCTCTTCTTGAAGCAATACCGCAAGGTATTCGCTGACCAAAGTATAGGTCTTGCCCGATCCCGCCGAAGCATTATAAACCTTAAAAACACCCCGAGACAACATTCCGACAAAGGTAAAGACAACCCTCTTAAGTCTTGGGATCCGGGAAGAAAACTTTGCAATCAGTACATCAAAATAGAGAAAGACGCAAAGACAAAGCCAACAACCGATCGAGTTATTGACAATATCCGACATGCCTTCTCTATTTGAAAAACTCTGGAAAATAAGGAAACTCCGGTACCGGGCTCTAATTATTCATTACTAATACCCGCATCTTGGTCAACATAGCTTCTTTATCGTTATCATAACCGGAAAAATCAGAAGGATTATGGTTAACCACTTGATCTCCACTCCAAGCAGAATATTGAACTTTAAAAGTATACGTGCCTGACGAAAGAGTCACCGAATCTAAAAAAGTCACCGGAGAAGGAAGATTATTAAAATTACCTCCGTCCCCTGAAGATACATAAGCCGAAGCGACCTTTTTCCCATTTTGCAATAAACTGAATACCCCCTGAGAAGCAACACCTTTCTGCGAAACTTCCGCAACGGCATAGCCCAATATGGTAAATAAAAATCTCTGCTCCCTGTCGAGAGGCACCGTCAATGTGAGAGAAACGCCGGGCACATCCTCTGTTTTTCCTTGCTTCACTACCACTTGTTAAGTTCCCTGAACATAACGGACATCAGAGAGCGTGCCGGAAATACCACGTATGTCTCTCCAAATGGGGGCTGCTCCGGGGCCGTTAGATACAAGCATTTGCCCAAGAGTCCCGGCAGCGCCAGCAGTATTGGTATCGCCTCCGACATTCAATTCATTCGTCAACTGTAAATCCCCATTCACATGCAATGTCTTTTGTGGATTGTTTGTATTGACGCCTACATTTTGAGCATAAGCGGTAAAGAACAAGGGAAGCAAGCATACGATAATGATTTTCTTTTTCATCTACTATTTATTTTAATATTTCCTTCTGGATCATGACACACGAGCTCTTAATTATAAACAGAACAATGATATAAATTTATTTTTTATCTCTGTAAATGTAATGATATCTACAATGAATTTATAATGCAAATTATTTTTGCATGAATATAATCATAAAATCCCTACCATCTTAAAGGAGAGGAACAAAAAGAGGAAACCGATGAGCTTATCAAAACCCTTGACTGTGCAACCACAGGCCGATCTTACTGCTGTGAAGAAAGAAAATGTCCGCGTGAGTACATCAAGCGGACATTCATAGACCCATTTGCCCAATGATCGGGCCGATTTTATTCGTTACGACTATTTCAAACGCTTTACCGTGATTTGCGTGATCGGACCGACCCCCGTAGACCCGGAACTTGATCTCTTGATCAAAGTAAGCGTCTTACTGGCTATCCTGAAAGAATAATTTCTTCCGTCCATTAAACGAATGGAAGTAATAAGAGTATAGGTTTGAAATTGCCCTTTCGGCACTGAGAAATAATCATCTACACGAGCTACCCAATTTTCCGATGTATCATCCCACACACCAATGGCAGGATTTTCTTCGCCGTCTCCTGTTACTGAAAGTTGCGCATTTATCATAATCTGATAAACCCCCTCCTCATTCACGGTAAATGAATTGGTTTTTACCGAACCGCGGTAAGAATTTTCATTATCTATGATAACATTATTTAAATTTCCGACAGGCATTGCCTCTGCCTCGTTTTCAACAGGAGGAATATATTGAAAATCATCCCCCAACTGAACGGTTATTTCTTGAGCGACCCTCATCTTCCCGCGCACTACAATTACGGTTCCCGTAGATTTAAGAGCGGCATTAGTGACATTAGCCATGTCTCCCCATGAAGGAGCCTTATCCGGCCCGTTTGACATAAGCACTTGCCCGGCAGCTCCTGCACTTCCTGCAGTATTGGTGCTACCTCCGACATTCAATTCATTGACCACCTGCAAGGCGCCGTTAACATGCAATGTTTTTTGCGGGTTCTCAGTATTGACTCCTACCTGTGCGTAGGCAAGAAAAAATAAAGGCAGCGAACATATCGTAATGATCTTCTTTTTCATATTTTTTTATTTTTATGTTATTACTTTAATCCTGAGGTGTAAATATTTTATATAACAAAAATCAAAAATAATAATACAAAACACTATAAAACAAATATAAAACCATAAAAATATAATATAATATATGTTTGTTTTTCACTCGACAAATATAATGATATTTTTAACAATATTCAATCAACATTTTTCACTCATATTCATTAAATAATTCATAACATCTAATATAAAGGATATATACAAATTATAGTATATTATACAATTTAACATAATATAAACTTTTAATTGCTTATTTTTTTCTACTGCATGACATAATGTTTTATAAGTAACTTTGCGATTATTATGTTCCTAAAAAGAATACAAACACTTCATTTCAAAAATCTGGAAGATCGGGAGCTGGTGTTTTCACCCAAGCTGAACTGTTTTGTAGGCCATAACGGCGTAGGCAAGACCAATCTATTGGACGCGATACATTACTTATCTTTCGGCAAGAGTTATTTCAACCTCAACGATCAACAAAACATCCGCTTCGAAGAAAATTTCTTCCTTATCGAAGGAAACTTTGAAAAAGACGGCCGCGACAAAACCGTGAGCTGCGCCCTGAAAAAGGGAGAAAAAAAAGTATTGAAAAAAGACCGAAAGATTTATAACCGAATGGCCGACCACGTAGGCCAATACCCCTTGGTCGTCGTCTCCCCTTACGACCGCGATCTGATCACCGAAGGGAGCGAAACCCGTCGGAAACTCGTCGATAACATCATCTCTCAATCGGATAAAGACTACCTGTACACACTCATCCAATATCAAAAAAACTTGCTGCAACGCAATGCATTACTCAAAAATGCAGCCGGCTACGGCATGCCAGACAAAGAAACGCTCGATGTCTATGATCGTCAAATGGATACGCTCGGACAAAAGATCTACGAAAAACGAAAAAAATTCCTGACCGATTTCGAACCGGCTTTTCAAGAGCATTACAAAAAAATCGCCCGAACGGAAGAAACCGCCGATCTCGTCTACAACACCCCTCTAGAGAACGCTTCTCTGTATGAACTCCTTGTGTCCAACAGAGCAAAAGACTGCTCATTGCAGTACACTTCGACAGGAACCCACAAGGACGATCTGGAATTTCGCATCCAAGGCAGACCGGTGAAAAGATTCGGATCGCAAGGACAACAAAAATCCTTCCTCATCGCACTGAAATTGGCCCAATTCGATTTCATAAAAAAACAATCCGGAATCAACCCCCTTCTTTTATTGGATGACGTATTCGACAAACTGGATGAACAACGCGTAGACCGATTGATCCAACTGGTCAACGAATCTCATTTCGGCCAAATATTCATCTCCGACACACATCCCGAACGCATGAAAACCATCGTCAACCGCATGGAAGGCGAACACCGAATATTTCACCTGCAGCCATGAAAAAGAACGAATACTCGATCAAAGAAGCCTTTCAAGAAATGTTTGAAGAATACCGAATGCAGGAAAAAATCACCGCAGAAAAAACAATCTCCTCTTGGGGCAAAGTGATGGGCCCCGGCATCGAGAAATACACGGAAAAAGTTTTTGTAAAAAACTGCAGTCTCTATATCAAATTAAGCTCTCCCGCACTGAAACAAGAACTGAGCTTCGGCAAGCAACGCATCATCGCCCTGATCAATGAAGAACTGGGAAAAGACTTCATCAAAGAAGTCCACCTGATATAAATCGAGACCATTGTGTTAAGGTGGCTTACGTTTATTCAGCCTTCTAGATGGGCTTCGTTAGAGAAGATGGAGATTTAGTTTTTCACATCATATTCGACAAACTATTGATTATAAACC
>JARJDV010004806.1:0-11690 GCA_030264675.1 Anaulacaspis nigra
CGAAGAAGCTACCAAGAAACTTGCAAAGTGGGCGAAACAAGAAAAGTTTATTCAATCGATTAGTTCACTCGAGACGTTGCAACTTTGAATACTAACGAAGCTTTGCTTCCGAACGTTAGAAGCAGAGCTTGCAATGTTATTTCCCATCATTTGTTATCGGTTATTTGGCTGGCAGCGTTGAAACGAATGTAAACATTCGTTGCAGGCGTAATTATACCATTAACACACAATTTTGCATCTCGTAATTGGTCGTTTGATGCCATAAAAGTGGTTGATTTGGCAATGTAACTGAATTGTAAGAAAAGTTACAAGTTTTTTTTCCGAGTGCCTGATGGTTGGGAAATAGATCATGCGCGACTGTTACGAATGCGGCGTGCGCGCTCGACTCGACAGCCCCCCAGAGCGGCGGCTCGCGGCTCGCAATGCTCATTCATGCCTCATTCTCCTTGCCTCCTACAAGTTGAACATCCCTTATTATCACTTGCTGCAAAGTTTTGCTCGCCGTTGGTTGTGCGTTACATACAATTCTGCAAACGGTCAGAAGCAAGTGTTATTTGTTTTCAATCAAATTGAACATGGTTTAAAAGTTTATGGAAAAGTTTGCTAATTATATTTGTCAGTGTCAGAGGAATACGTGCATGACTTGTGATTATTTTAATTGGAAAGTCTTGTACTAATAAGCCATGTTTTTTGGTTTCCAGAACTTTCTTGAAGATGAAACTACGCAGTCGAATATTGTTTATGATTTTATTCATTGCTTCCATCCATATTCTGGAGAGTGTCCTGTCATCGTCAGTGGATGATGGGGATGATCAGAAACTTGGTGAGTACTTTTTAAATATTTAAAATACTTGCTATTTATCGTTCTCTACACGGTGGATACGGGAAGAATGTCGTCAGCCGTGTTGATTTAAAGACATGAAATCTCAATCGTAGGCATTTATTTGTAATTTATTCAAGTTGCGTGTCGGTGTCGCCGTTTCGCCGATAGCTGGCAACCGAGCGGTATAAATGTATTATAGGTATGTTTGTGCAATCGAAAATTGCGTTTCAATTCGTGAATAATTTATGTTAATGTGCTTTTCTTTCGCGCGCCGCCGCTGCCGCCGCCGCCTTGACTCTTGCAATACGACAGCGGCGCGCGAGAGCACTTCTCGATTTCATGAGAGATTTTCCCAAAAGCCTTCTTCGCCCTCTTCATCGCAGCATCGTCTGCCTCACCTTATAAACTATGAATACACTAAGTGCTCGCGAAGCACGCGCTTGATGTGCTCGCTGCGATGCGATGCTAACGCCTTGTATTTGCGTTTTGCACTTCTCGCATCGGCAATTTACTGCCTCAATTCCAAGATCATTTATTTTGTTGCAGCTTATTCTGCGCTTTGCATGATTTCAATGTTTATCCGCCAATTGAAATGTTGATTTGTTTTTGGCTTTTGTTTTGTTCTGATGTTGTTTTGTTTTAGTTTCGAGTCGTATTGGTCACAATTTCTAAATTGCGAGTGCAGAAACGGAAACTGAGCAAAAAGAAAGGCGCAACATAAATAGAGGAGAAACAAAACGCGAAGTGATGGCGTAAATTTATCGCCCGAGATATTTGTCATCGGCAAACGTTACGGCTTTTATGGCCAGTTTGGCGAACGAAAGGCCGCGCTCGCTGGTGTATAGGTCCTATCTGAGGGGGTGGTCCTGTCGAAACCACCGGTTGGCCGCCTCCGTTATTACTATCGCCATGCGGCGATGCTTTTCTCTTTTTTAGCGCGCTATCGGGCGCGCTTATGTGCTCGCCACGGCGACGAAACGCATGTTAAAACCGTCATCTATCGACGTTCGGCGATGCGAACGCGAAATAAATATTATTAACGCCGATCAAATACACCAGCGAACGTTGAAGCATCTTGAAGTTAATCGATTCTGTTTATTTCGGACTGCTTACCGATGATTTTACGCTCGACGTATAAAGTCAAACATGGATGACATATATTTTTATTTCTATCTTTTACGATTGCTCGTCGGATTCCAACTCACGCATAAAATCTGATACCGACTTGATGTTGATGTCTTATTCAGGACTGTCCCTTGGCAGCCACCCGCGCGCTGCGTATACAAAGTGTATGCAAAGGACGAGGGACTTTGCCGATAGTTTTAGAGTAAACTTGTTTAAATTCGCGTCCAACAGCAACTTAAATAATATATCAAAGAAAAACAAGTTGTTTTCTAACTGCGAACGTATACAACGCATTGAAAATTGAAGAAGCATCTGGTGCGCCAAGGAAATGAGAAAATTCAATAAAATCCTGCAATTGAATGCAATTGAAAATAAATTTCCGTGTTCGCGGGAGCGGACTTCTGCGTGCAGCATCTCCATGGTGGACTTTGGAATTATTTCGTTGTTTGCGTTGATATGCAAAGTTCAGTGTGCAATATCGAATCTTCGGATAAAGCATCTTGAACGTCGCGTAGGAACAATACTCGCAAAACGAAAAAAATAGAGCACGCGAGCTGGGTGCAGGGTGGAAGAGGCGAACGGATGATAGATATGAGATAGGCATCGATATTTGTTATTCTCAATACGAAATGTTCGGCCTGGGCGACGCGCGTGTGTATATAGATTGAAGAGACTTTTCGCATTTCGTTATTTGCCTCACGTAGTTTATAATCCGTTGATCAAGTTCCAGAGGCAAGCAGCAGCGGCGGCGGCACCCGGTGTGTGTGCGCGCTTGGTGTAACGCCTTCGGGCGATTTCTTGACGCTTTTCGTGCGGTGCTTGGCACTGGCAAGAGGCGGCAAGTAGCGGCAAAGTGAGAGAAGGGAACGCGCGCACGCCGCACCACCGCGTACAATACGAGTGCAATCCCATTGTCAATATTTTCGATCATATTGTCGATGTTAGGCGCTTTCTGTTTTGCACTACAATCAATATAGGCGCATACGACGCAACACACCGAGTGTTGTACACTTTTGCAAAGTAACTTTATAAACACAAATTTGGAAGCTTTATTTACAATTTACATCACATTGCACTCGAATACATTGCGCGGTGACAGCTTGCATATAAAGTAATCATATATCGTAGGGGATGTTGAGACGGCAAGCATTTTAGAAGCTGAATGCTCAATACCAGTTTTATTATTAGTAGTCGCTCAGATTTATAGATAGATATAATATTGTAACGTGCGTTGCGCTAACGGCATCGACGCGAAACTTGACGATGCCTTTAAGGTGTTTTCATTAAGCATTATCAACTTTACGTGTAGCTGTACGTACGTATTGTATGGTAGAATACGAAAATGATGGGTGGTTTCTTATTTAATGATTTGATTTGGGTATAAGTTGTTTAGTGCAAGTAAAGTTAAAATTCGACGTGTATTCATTCCCTAAAGAGATTGACTGTGAAATTTATATGTCGAATAAGTTAATTTTAATTGACAATTGTAGAATGCAGCATCAATTATGTAACTAATAAGCGAATGACAATCAAACGTCACCGAATCGTTTATATAATTGACTCGGTCAAGTTCGTTTTCAGCGCTTGTTCGTACTAATTTATAAATCATCGCGTTGAAATGTCGTTTTATAGCGGCTACAAGTTGAAACTTTTTACAACTTGCGAACATTTGTAGACGACAGCTCGTACTTCCTCGGCTTGCGAAGAAACCTCATTCTTTATGCTATTATTCGAGCACTCTAGAAGTGCATTAATTCGCGTTAGCCTAATGCCGTCAGAGTTGCAACATTTGCGTGAAAGTAATTTGATATTAATGCAGCAATTTGAATTTATTGCGAATTGAATATTTAGAGCAATCAAAAATGTAATTGTTTAATTGATGTCATTGATCGATGAATACGGGGTGTAAATATTATGCTTCAATTATTAATATGCGCATTTCGATCGTACGCTTTAATTGCACGACGGATTTTAATTGATTTATTAGCAGGATTGTTTTTACGAAATGCTTTTTTTGCAAGTGAATGAACTGAGCGTGTGCTCCATTTACCTTGCGCATGTATCATTCTTAAACGTGGCGCATGGATTTGTAAAAATTCGAAACGGATTTTCTAATAATAGTAGCGCGTATAATTTATTCATGTTATGAGCAAATTGGGGAATTGGTAATGTATCGTGATTAATTATTTATTTAAATTAATGGCGTTGAATATTGAATAAATATTGCAATTATGCCGCGTTTGCAATATCCACATGCATTTACGTGCGAGCGGGTGGAAAATAAATGAAAAATTTTAAATGGGGAGAGCCGCTTGGATAGAGTGTGTTTTCGGCTGAATTGGCGTTTTTGGGTTGTTTCGCTGATGTTTGCGCATTAAATTAGCGCATTTGCATAGCTAGCGAAACAATGGCGCATCGCGGCGCGGCGTAATAAAATTACCTGCCATTGCGATTCTTACTTAATTTAATGTTTCGTTGTACGAAGTTTGCATGCCAGCGAGGACAAGAGCAAAGAGCAGGCCAGCACAGTCGTCGTTATAATTTACTTACGGCGCTTGGTTTGCTTGTTGGCCGCGCAATTGCTTGCATTATGTGTGTGCGCTCGGTGGCCTCTCCGCAACAAACCTCAACATCAAATATCTTAATGCGGTTACATTCTAAAGTTAAATCGGCGCGAATATTTCAACGTTGAAATTACATACGCGTTTCAATTCGCATTTGCATTTGTTCGAATTGTAGTAGTAGGACGCGTCGCGTCGCGTCGTGTCGCGCAAACTCTCGCATTCTCCGAGAGAAACGCGCGTTGAAAAGGAAATTCATTATTCCTTCTGACTTTGAAACAAGGCGACAAATTTTCACTCGTCGTCTGGAAGCACTGCGAACGTGATGAATGAATAGACGTCATCCGAAAACCGCAGCTACATTTAATAATCACAATCATAATAATAATACATTTGTGAGTTGCGCGTGTTTGTTGTGCAGCTATTGTAATTGTCACAATAATCTGTTTGAAACTTTAATCTACTCGCAGCGACACGTTTGACACTGAATTGAACGTTTATCATTCGGGAAGTATTCATCACTGTTGAAGAGTGTTTGAGCTTTTGTATTTCGCATAAACATGAAATATTTTGAAAGGATGTAGTTCTTGGCTGTGCAACTAACCAGTAGGTAATTGATTACGAGCCACAGCAGTATGAGATCGTTAACCATGCAGAGCGAATAAATATGCAAAGTTGAGTTTAATTGCACTTTGCAGTCTGGCGGGCTAGCAGCTTTGGGGCCAACCGCTACGCGAGGAGAGACATAGTTGTAACAAAGTTTGCCAATTGCAACTCGAGCATACGAAACGTGGGCGAATAAAAGTAGTAACCACTAATTTTTCACGCGCATTATTTGACCAGTCGTATTAGTTATTTCATGAGAAGCCGTAAGAATTCGAAACGACACGCTAAGTGAGCGTAATTGAAGTTGGAATATATGAATAAAATTCTTATTGGGACGTTTAACGCACCCTGGAGGTTTACATGCGCTATTTGCACGAAGAAGATGTTTGAATTTCTATGAATGAATGCTAACTGTCTTCTAAACTTGAACGCAGACGTGGACGTGAAATTTGCATGTTATTTCCAGTGGAAATCAAATTTTTGCCAAGTTGCATAAATGTTTAATTAATTTATCCAAAAAGTTTGCGCTGCGTTGCGGGGGTGCGTTTGGGAAAAAATAATTTCTTTTGTAAAATTTGTAAATTTACCACGTTATGCACTAACACTATCATTAGCATAGAAACGTTTATGTTTGCAACTGCAAACGATGCAAACGAAAACGTGACTCACATATTTCGTGTGAGAATTTTAAGTTTAAGGTGGCTGCTCGGGTTTATTTTCGCCGTAAACTTTTATTACATCACCTTATATATAAAAATGTCAGCGATCATTTATTGTTTTTATTTTACGATCTGCATCTTTATTCGAAAATTATCGACGCGTGTATTTCTTTCATTAATCATATTCGACCGATTTGAGTGGAATCGTGTGTTGTTTATGTACTTTGCTTAACTGCATGTAGAATGTGTATGCAGATGATGCACTAAGTTTTGCTTCCGCCAAATTTATAATTTATGGCAGCAAGAGCATCATGCCTTCTTATCTATCTCGTCGGCGCGCGCGCCCCTCTGCGATGAGCGTTTGCGAAATAGCTTTTTTGTCTCAAGCTGACGCATTCCGGTAGCATATGCCACGCGATAAAAGCGCGCATTGGCACACTGCGGCTAAGTGCACCACTCAATTTGCTACTGAAAATAGACAAGTTTATTAGATGAACCGCACAACTGCCGTGTTATAGCAGAACATAAACAAAATGTAAACAATGATGTATGTACTCGCCATTGCCAGCCCACGCTCGAATAAAAATAATTACATTTTGTTATAAAGGAAGCGAGTGCGCGCACATTTGACTGATAAAAATATTCGTGGTATGTTTGCAGCCCAGCGAGTCAAATCGTTGGTCATTGTGATCATCAGCCAGGAGAACCGGCATCATCATGACAAGGCTCTTAAGCTTCAGCAGGAATTGTACAAGCAGGCGGATCAAATTGCAAAGGTATTCACATTGTTAGCATTTTTATGAGTTTTTTTCTTGCGTTCTCGACTTTTGCGCAAAGATACATACATCTTGCAGATGTAAAATTTACGCGTGCGGAATTATGCTAAATCACAACGATATATTATGCGATAAAAAGCAATCAGAGGGAATTGCTTCTTAGCATCCAAATTAAAATAGAAAAAAGGCACGGCAGGAGCAGAAATAATGGTCTGCCTTAATCGCTGATACGTGCACGGAATTTATATTTAAACATAGTCCCTCGTCGTTTATCACCCCGAATCACTGAAATCGGCTTGGACGATCAGTCGCATTGGACGGCTGTGCGCGCAAAAACGAGAGCAAAACTAACGTGCAGGTCTCTTCATTGAAAAATGAGGCTTGATTATGTTAGGATTAATTAATTCCCTTCGCAGAACAAATCTATTTTGTGGATAAATTGTATTTATTTATAGGTTCGTCCCGTTGTGCACATTTCACACATTGATTTTCCACACGTTGGAGCGTGGACGTTTATTCCCATTATGCCAAAGCTGGCAAAGATGCATGGAAGTAATTCCACTGCAGTTGTTTTTCTACAAGATCTAACATTTCTTCATTTGGAGAAGTTTCTTAGTATTATGGAAAAGTATGATAACAAGGTTGGTGAATTATTTTTTGTTTCAGTTAAACTTAATTAATACTTTAAATTAATGATTATAGAGTAGTTTTATTGGATTTGCATTACACGATAATGAGCCATCAATTATACATCACTTTGCGTTTTATGACGATACTAAGCAGTTTAAATATCCGAATCAAGCTTCGGGCTTTGTTATTACAATGCCGTTATTACTTAAGTAAGTGATAAACATTTAGTTGTTGGATAATGATTAACTTGGTTTTTCTTTAGTTTAAGTCAACGAATAATTAGTGAAACACCAAAGACTGACTTCAGTATTGATGCGGCACACGAACTGGCACTTTTTATATGGGATGAAGGGAATGGAACGGTACTTACACATGAAGATAGCCTTTGCGCCGAATTACCTCTCGCCTCGTATGGATCAATCGAGTGCGCTTCTTATCCTCAGCCATTTATTCCATGCGTAAGTTATCTGAAGCAATTATTATAATCTGCTTAGATGCAAATTTAATTTATAATCGATTTAGGGCCAACCCGTGCAAAAAGACGAAATATATTTTGCCGTGAAGACCTGCAAAAAGTTTCACAAAGAGCGTGTTCCAGTTGTGAAGTCTACGTGGTTCAAGCATGCGAAATTTATTAAATTCTTCAGCGATGATGAAGGTAACAAGTAAATTTGTTTTTTATTATATTGAATATTTTTAACAACATTATTACTTTTTAGATACTTCCATTCCGTCTATTAATTTAGGTGTACCAAATACGGAGCATGGACATTGTGAGAAAACATTTGCCATTATAGATTATGTTATTAAAGATATACAGCAAATTCAGAAGGAACAAGGAGTCAACATTAAATGGGTGATGCTGGTTGATGATGATACAATACTTAGGTGTGTAATGTTTATTCATTCTGTTTAACGGATTGCACTCAGATATTTTTTAGTGTTTCTCATATTACTCGGCTGCTTTCTTGTTACGACTCAAGTGATAATATTGTTCTTGGGGAACGGTATGGATATGGTGTGCGAACAAGGAAAGGTTACAATTATATCACAGGCGGAGGTGGAACAGTTATTAGCCGCGCTTTATTGCCTTTGTTGGCGGATATGTGCGAATGCCCATCATCTAATACACCGGACGATATGTACTTAGGATTTTGCTTGCGCGAATTGCATATGAATACTGTTCACTCTCCATTATTCCATCAGGTAATGTGTTAAATATTTATATTACATGCATTAAAATATATTTATTAATTCAAGGCGAGACCAAATGATTATGCGGATAATTTTCTGAAATCTTATGAAATCAATACGGTTTCATTTCATAAATATTGGATGATTGATCCTGTAAAAGTCTATAGGACTTGGTTTGAAGAAGCGGATCAAAGTTTATTACGATCTTTCAAATTGGAAACACATGAAGAATTATAATTTGATTTAAATGTTGATTTTATTCTGGTTGGGTACAATCCAACTGGAATCTTACACTTCGAGAAAAATACTGGCCTCGAAACTGGTCATTTAATTTTTTTATTACTTAATGCTTAAAGTTTGATAACTTGCGATATGTTTATTGTAATTGTTTTTTTATAATAAAAGATTTTAATATATCTATTACGATACAATTTTAAAGTGAGGCTATATAGAATAGTCAAAAATTTGAAGGTGGTATATTAATACAAATCCTCAATTTTAACCCTTCGATTATGGTTTGCGATCTGTCAGTAATTTTAATAATTCTTTGTGATAGATAAAGACCAGGGATGACCAAAAGCAATACGTGCATCTTTATTTCACAGTTTTTATAGTTGTATCTAGGGTAGTTATTAGGGTAACTCTAAGACAAGTTGTCTAGGTCTGATTGCAAGATACATATACAATTTTTAATATTAGTTAAATTTTAATTTTAACATCGGAAATGATTTAGCACTATAATGCCATTGTTCTTATCGGTTTTTATACCAGTTCGCTACAAGAAACAAAATTTATAAAAACGTAAAAGTGGCACCGCATAGAAACACAAATTATTAATTAAATTAAAAAATGCAGTAGATAGAGTCATAAAACAATTTGTAAATAAATAGATGGGTTGTTTTTCATCCCTGGCGATTAGGCCAATCCTGTATGTTACCATTATAACTGAAATTAGCTTCTAAAATTATAGAAACTTCGTTAAAATTGGTTATAACTTGTGTTCTGTAAGAGTTGGAATGATATTCTGGTTTTATTTTGATTTAATGCTCTAATATTTCTGTTTCTACATTTGTTCTCAGCCAAGTATGGTTCAGATCATTCCCTATTTGCTTACCAACGGGGTATGTATTCTATTACGTGGGAGAATTATTTTCTAGATGTTTGACCTAAATTCTAATGTTACGGCAAATTGAATGACCATCCTACAAAAGATAGAGCTACTTGTTATTCAGTGATTAAAAGAAGGATTGGCCCGTGTTGGAATTTGTTCCTGAGACTCCAGCAAACCACACCGTAACCACCTTAGCACCGTAGCACCGTGAATGCTATTTAATACTAATTGGTTGCTGTTCTAGTCCATTATTATAAAAATACCTGCACTCGTTTTGGGATTCAATTAGATTTAGCATTTTTAATTTAAATTAAAACTTTCGCTTGAGATTTAATATATAAGGTATTCGAATCTCAAAAACTTCGACACGAGTTAATATAATTCAAGACACTTTTATTATAGAAACATATAAAATTCTTTTTGTATAATTTATCAATAATAATATGATTATATATATGAGTAATCTACCAACAAAGACTTAGTGTAAATATAAGTAGTAAGTACATTGTAGTGTTACAATATTGGATGTTGCAATTAAAAGTGATAAGCGAATTACTATTGTGTCATATTGAACCACATGTGCTATAACATAATTTGATAATATTCACTTTATCAATCAGATCTAAGAGGGTAAACATCCATTAAAAACGACTATAAATTATTTTTATTATTTGCTTAGTTTAAAATCAACTTTGTACTTCTTAATACAGCTCAAAGTATAAATCATTTCATCTATTACCTTACTAATCTAAAATTAATAGTAGTAAAATTATATATACGAAAACTAGTCTTAGTCACAAGTACGGAACACAAGTAATTTTGTTTGATGTTCAAATTTTCTCTGTGTTGTTATGGCTTGGCTTGTAATACTTTGCTTTGCACGCTGAATCAAATCTTTTGTTCTTTAGCTTTGTTTTCTTTTACATCTTTACTAGGAGCATTATCATCTGCTGGTCTCTCTGGTGGAGTACTTTCATTTTTATTGTCGTCTGTTGGTGCGTAAACAATTTCAGCGTATTCTGTTTTGTCATTTTCACTCTTAAGCACAGAACGCATATTTGGACTAACGAGGTCCAACTCTGCGTAGACTAATCCGTCTGCTTTTTTACCATCATTGGTCGCAGATTCTTCATTTGCATTTCTCTCAAACACAGTGCCCTCCAATGGAATCTTCACTTCATCCGACGAGTTATTTTCCGGTTCCGTTGTGTTGACTTTATCGCGCGATTTCTTCAGTGCAGTTAATTTCGTCTTTATAGTCATGAATAGATCCTTGGGGTCCTTGGTTTGCGCGGGTTTACTATCGCGAGGTGCTTCCGCTGACTCAGTATCACTGCTATGAATAATACATATAATTAATTAAGAACGTCGTTTACGAAAAGAAAATAATAACTTACGACTCCCCGGTTGAACGTCGCCGATCTGAAAACAAAACAAATCATAAGTAAATTTATACCACTACATAAAAAACCTAACTGCGCCTATTCATTTTAGTCTAACGAGTTAGTAGTTTTCATGTTAATTTTATTCACTTTTCATTCATTTTATATATAAAAACAATTCAATATAATCATTCTCATCCGCATCATAATAGAAATAGAGTTGTTAATCGTCAATCATTGTTTCAATAGAATAAAATATGGAATTTAATTGAATAATACTCTTATAGTTATTTATATACCTAATAAATATGTCAATGCAATAAATTTAATCATATTTAATTGATCATTGATCATAGATCATCATCATTTATAATATATATGTATAATATATATATATAATCTATCTAATTATCATAGTCACATTGATTTAATTATTAATTATTATAACTAAATCATTCTTAAATTGTTATATCAACAAAGTCAGAGTTGCCTCTTATCATATCAATAATATTGTTAAATCGACAATTGTTGTTCACCATATTGTTTTCAATTCTTTCCACATAATCAACCTTAAAATCTTTATTCACATATTTTGTTAAATATATATTAAATAAGTACTTAGTAATAACCTGCATTGATTTCATTACTGTACATTTACATTTTGTTATCGAGTTAGTACACTCAATAAATTAATGAGAATACAAGTAATTATGTTAGTTGTTACATTCTTACACTTAGACACACTTGTTAAAAGTTTTGGAACATTTTGCTTTGGGCGTTGTTCTGACGAACTTAATCAACTTTAATATTCTTTCGTTTCCAT
>JARJDV010004809.1:0-80600 GCA_030264675.1 Anaulacaspis nigra
TAATTTTTATTCAAGTGTTTCAACCCTTAAGAATGAAATGTATCTATATATATATAAAGCAAAATCTGTTGTGTTGTTTCCAAGATTAGTCGGAACATAGAAAACAGACTTTGCTTTATATATATATAGATACATTTCATTCTTAAGGGTTGAAACACTTGAATAAAAATTACAAAAAAAATTCATGAAAAACAAGGAATATTTTCAATTTTAATTAGGAAATGAAAATGATTTTTTTTAATGTAGAAGAATCACTACGAAAAAATTAAAGAAAAACGTATAATTTAATCTATTTTTAAGGGATGAAAAACATTGTGAAGTACGAAAAATCTGACGAATGATTTTGTGTAAAATGATAATTTAAATTTTTCAAATGGCTGCCGGAAAAATGGAGGGAAAACTACTTATAATACGCTTTATTCGGCATTATTCTCGTGTCGCTCGTAAAACATCCCCGAATTGCTCAAAGCGAAAAGCGGCCCTTGTTAAGCACCGCATTTCGAGATTCGTAAGCACGCCGAATGTCAGTGCACTTAACTGATAGCTCGAGATAGCGCTAGTTCAAGACTCAATAGTTTAAAATTCAGTTGTAGGTGAAGTTGTACGACTTCAGTTAACGTATCGTTCCGCTGTCGGATAGCTGGAAGGCAGGAAAGAATCGTGCAAGAAGCGAGGATGCAGTGCAAAAATGGACGTAAAAAGAACGCGGAAGATTTACGGCGATGCCAAAACGGAATATTGCGCGCAAAAGTCACAAATCATTTTGAGTTGCAATCGCAGTCGAATCAGGCATGAATAGAAATGCATTACTGCCCCCGTTCCACTTTCTCAGGATTCATCTAACACGCGCTTTATACTCGTGGCCGCTGCACGAAACTTATCCTTATTGAGTTGAGTGCTAGGGTGGATGGATAACTCGCTTGTATTTCAAGCACGCACTGTTTCTTCGCGAAAAAAAAACGACATCTACACTCGTAAAATGCCTTGACATTCGATTTGAGGGTGTTTAATGTCCCGCTATACGTTGGAAGGCGGTCAAATCACGGGTTATATAGATTTATTTGTTATCTATTTGTTATCTAATAAATTGATATCTATTATCATACTTGCTGAGTTGCGCACATGAAAATTTATTGGATGTTTATAATTTTTTTCTGCTCCATCATAGATTTTGTCAAAAGTTGTTTAGGACATCTATTCAACTAACTTGTGTATTTTTTAACCTAAAAATTAATCAAAATGGCGGAGTTACCCGAGAATTACCGAAGCGCGATTTTTCAAAACACGTTTTGCTTTAATGAAGATAATTCAAAAACGGTTCAACATAATTTAAAAATTCAAACAGATTTTATTAGTATATTAGTCAGTTTCCTCGTTGCACAAAGGATATATCAAAATTCGCATTTCAAAAGAAATTGTGAGGGTTTGAACACAAAATTTCAATTTTCATAGTTGTTTTCATGGGATTATATTTTTTTAACTAAATATTTTTCAAGCAAATTCAAAATTCTTCGGTTATCTTCTTTTTGGGAATAAATATTGAAAAATCAGTGATGATCAGATTTATAGTTTCAACGTAATCTTGATTACAACAAAAGTTTTCGAGATAATCGCGTTTAAAGTTTCGAGTTTAGCTCAAAGAGTATTCAAATTCTGTGTTAAAAATAGTAATAACTTTAATTCTATTGTATAAATCGTTCTGCAATGTTCAACTAGCATTTTTAAGTAGATTTTCTACGAGAATATGTAATTTTAAAAAATTTCCATTTTCATGAAGCCAAAACTTGAAAAATTACTAAACAATAAGGCAATAACTTCCGATTTTCAACATTACCCTTCCTGCAATTTCTTGATACCGTTATTAAATGATTAAGAAAATATCCAAAAATAAAATGTTTCCGCTTTTCATCCTTTTAATAAGAGACAAGTAAATAATTCATTGAATTGAATTGGAAACTTCTCCTTTTTCTCACAATGCAAATACACTACACTTCTTCCTTTGTGCTGCTTGCCACGCTGGAGACTCCTTTCGTCCAATTGAATTGGACGGAATTGGTATCGAATTTCTACCTCAAAGAAACGCGCAAAAGACTTGAGACAAAACCCTCGGCGGACTAGGGTTTTATTGTTTCACTTATTTCCTCTTTGGCATTCACTTTTTGCGACATCTTTATCATTTTCTTGTCCATTGGCACACAAACAACCGAACGATACGATACGCCTTACTTGGCCGACAAACAAACCGCAGGCACAGCTTGAACCAATAAAAAAGCAAACAACGTGAGAGCACAGATGTGAACGAAGGAGGGAAATGTGCGCAAAGCAATTGAAAACATCAATGGCCGATGATGAGGAAACGAAATGGACGAGAAGCGAAATATTCATGCGTCATTGACACTCGGGAAGCAGCTGATGCTTGAGTTTTTGCGCATCACAAAAGAAATTACTTCCGTGATACTCTTTCGTTCGTCCACAATGGTATTACGGGCGTCGCTTCTTTACTCCTCGCTGCCTGCAACAACATCGATGAGCCCAATGCCAAAAGCTTATTGTTCGCTCCGGCTGATTCCAGCCGCCTCAAAAAACGAAGTTTGCCAAAGTTTTTTAATTTACTTTCAAATAAATTTTTATATCCACGGCAACACCATGTGACAAATTTGTCAAATTCATATGGTACAGCAGGGCCCGGATTTAACCAGGATATTAAATCCTGCAAGATTATAGCAATTTACTTCGTAAATTAAATTTATTATGAAGTTGGACATCGCATATTAATTTTTTAAATTTTCACTCAAAGAAATGTTGAAGGCCCAAAGTCAAAACCACAAAACTTCACATACAGAAAGTTTTAATCATTTATTTTCAAAAAAAATTTCGTACATACTCTAAAGCTATGTAACAAGTCAGTCAAAATCATGTGGTACTGCAAACCTCAGGGCCCTGCTGTATCATATGAATTTGACCAAGATCGTGAATCCTTCAGGACCTTAGGAATTTCCTCTCAAATTAATTTTGCCTGTATGTTTATTATTTTTCAAATTAGTCAAAATCATATGATACCGCAGGGCCCTGAGACCCGCAGTACCATATGAGTTTGGCAAGAATCCTGAATCCTTCAGGACTACAGAAATTTGCTTCTAACTTAATCTAACTTTAAAAAACGCCTCCATAACTGCATTTTTAAGTTTTCACACAAAAGTATCGTGGTTTCTTTAATCGTATTATTTTATAATTTTTTTCTCTGTAGCTTAAAAAAACAATACGGCTTAAAACATTTGCTAATTTAACGTGTGCATCAAAGAACGTATGCAAAGTGTCTTTTGAGATTCCGTTTGACGACAGAGAAAATCATCATCCCTCTGTAGAATCCGCTAAATTAAATTTAGAACTTTGCAAAGAAGACTAAAAGGAGCGTGCAATCCACGTCCACATACAAGTGTTATGAATGCACAGAGAAATGAATAGCAAGTGGATGTATGCGCTGCAAATGCGAATACGTTCGGGCCGTTTAAACGAATTCAACACGACCGCCGAGACTTTTACTGTTAAAGTGCGCGTATCAGTAGGGGGTACTCTAACGCTTTTCGCACATAACTGGAGGGATTTAGCAGTCGGAATTAAATATATACCTACAGCAACCATTTCGGGCGAAGGGGATGAAACAAATGAAAATTATAAATGAAAGGAAATAAAATAAAATGTAAGCGCGCGCGCGCACGCATCCTAATAGCTTCAAAGACAGGCGCAAATTCGGATCGGGGCCCGAAATTCATTTTAATTTTGCACATTTGAGCATTGAGATGCAAAGGAATTTCAATTAGGTTTCATTTAATTGAATGAATGCCTTTTATTTCTCAAGTTCGTTTGTCGATTTTGTAAGTGTATGGAAATTTCGAGAGTCCTGCAGGATTCAGGATCCTTGTCAAATTCATATGGTAGGTACTGCAAGGGTCAGGGCCCTGCAGTATCATATGGTTTTGACTGACTTGACATATGATATTGGTGTGATGTTAAGTTAGACAACAAATTTACATAGTCCTGAAGGATTCAGGATCCTGGTCAAATTCCTATGGTACTGAAGGCCTCAGGGCCCTACTGTACCATATGATTTTGACTGACTTAATGCAGTATTAGAATCAACATTTCTTACACCTTTTTCTGTAGTTTATTTGCTAATTTAAAATTGTTTCTTCGAATTTGCAACTTTGTTTTTCAGGATAACTGGGAACTATCCTTCCGATCAGTACCAAATTTTCACGAATCATTCCCAATATAACAAGCGAATATATGACCAAAAGATTATAAATTTCCTTAGAAAATAGTCTTATAAAAAACCAAAATCACAGAATTCCCAGTATAAAAACTGAAGTTTTAGACTCAACCCTTCACCATTTATTTCTAAACACGTCTTTTTAACAAATTCTTCGTTCAACAATAAAATCAACTTATAAACTAACAAAATCTTTTTAAAACTTTGAATTATGTCAAAGCGATCTCAAATTATTTTGACCTCAACGAAATATATTTCAAAAAAGCCTCTTCGATAAATCTCGTGTAAGTTTTTTCGTAATTTTTACATGAAAATATAACCAAATGACGTGATCTACTAAACGATAGTAATAAAATTTAATAAAATATTCATAATACACCACATGCTTCAATTTTTCAAAGAGAATGATATATTTTAAGCAAAAGTGCATGCGATCAAGAATAACGAATCTAAGCACACATCAAGCGCTAACGCTTAGAGCAAAGCACTAAGAATGCTTGCACTTTTAAGATGTTACATTACACTGTTTCGTTTTTCTTCAAACACCAGCAACCGTGCTGCTCACTCCTTAGCAGTATAAAACGAGCAAGTCTGAGCGATGGAGCAAAGGAAGCGAGGAACAAGGCGCAACCCGGAATAAGGATACTTTGCATTTTTGATAGCACATGAGCGCGTTGCTAATGTTACCAGCAGTGCCAGTTTTGCCATTACGGCCCAAAGCAGCACAGTTTCGCGGAAGAGCATTTGCAAAGCGAAAATATTAAAGCAGCTAGGTAAGTATGTGAAATCATAACGGAAAAAATAAAAATAAAACCCCACAATTTTCCATCCCTTTTCCCGGGTATATCTCACTTCAATTCATTACCTTCGCACAGGAGAAAATAGTTGTTATATGATTGAAAATGGCGAAAAACGGAAAATAATACCAGCGATAAAAAGATTGACAGTGACAAATCCGCTTACATATTTATATTTTTCGTATTTTATGCACAGCACTTATACAGGATGTTTTCGTAAAAGCATAACAAACATAAAGTGAAAACAATTAACAAATTAAAATCTACGTAAGGTTGTGTGATCTAATCCTTCAGGACGTTATATAACAACGTGCTGTGTTCGTCGCCGCCTCTCGCACGCGGGGACGGCAAGGCATCCATGTGCTTCGCACTCAGCTGGCCGCCACCGTACAAAAAAGCGTATAACAATCTCATTATTATCTCAGAATTTCTCTTGATCTTTCGTAGCTGCTTTGTTCAATTATATAAAATAAAAGATTTCTTACCCCTTTCTGCAAACGCGTAGCCGCCAATCGTCAAAGAAGAAATTGATGAGAGAAAACCCGATGAACACACCTCTGGATTGGTAACACCCAACACAGAGCACACTGATACGAATCAATTATTGTTGTTGTTGTTGTTGTTCTTTGTTATTGTTGTTGGTGATGATGGCTGCCGAATGCAAAAATAACGCGAGCGCGAATCGTGACTGAGTGCCGCCTCCAGCCGCCGTGTACGAGGGGTGCCGCTCTGCAACTGAGCTCGTCGAGCGATCGTCTGCATGCCGCTGCCGCTACCGCCGCCGTTGCCGCCACCAGCGCGTGCACGACAAAGACGATGACGACGACGACGCCCCAATGCGCGCATGGAATTTGCACGAATTCGCCGCCTCTCATTTACTCTGTATATTCGATGCAAAAACGCGCCACTTTTTGTTTATTTACATCAACAACTAATTACTAAATATGTTTGAGCAAACAATGACATTCATCCGTTTTTCATCTCCTGGAAATAATTTTAAATGCTTAGAATTAATCTCTCTCGCCTTATCTAGGGAATTTTTTAATTAAAACTAGAAATAAACTAAATAAAGAATTAAAGTTGTTGAGCGTCATCTATGGCAAAAATGCACGAAATAAAATACAAAAAAAATAAATTGCAGGTTAGTTTTTATAGTCAAATATATATAAAATTCCATGACTTTTACGTTTTATTGTGAATATTTTCATGGCATTTGAGTATTAAAGATATAAGCCATGAAATAAAAAAATACCTGAACTCTTAAACAGACGAACAACAACAACAACAACAAAAGAGTAGCATGGATATGTTTGCCTACTTTTTTGCTTTTTATTCTTCATTTTCATGCATTCTCATATTACGCATATAGCACAAGCGTGAAATCTAAATGCTTTCTGAGATTTTTCACTATACAGTCAACCCTCGCAGAATTCATTCTTAATATTTTACTAAATTTTTAGATCCACATAAATATTAGGTGACAACTTAGTCAAAATCATATGGTATTGCAGGCGTCAGGGCCCTGCTGTACCATATAAATTTGGCCAGGATTCTAAATCCTTCAGGACTGTATAAATCTGCTACCTAACTTAATTTAGCATCACTCCAACATCATGTGACAAGTTAGTCAAAATCATATGGTACTGCAGGGCCCTGAGGCCTGCAATACCATATGAATTTGACCAGAAGCCTGATCCTGAGTCCTTAATGGCCAAATGAATTTGCTCCTAAATCCTAAATCCTTCAGGACTATACAAAATCCACAAACAACCGAATTTCACTGTATATAATCATAGTTTACAGAAAATATGAACTCAACGAGAACCAAACACGGAGATTTTTCAATGTAAAAATACAGCTAAAACAAAGCGAATGCGAAAGAAAAGAGGCGGCAACAACAACAGATGTTACGAGACGATCGCATAGATTATTATTATTATTTCAAACGATGGCCCCGCATCGAAATAAGGGCGAAAAAAATACCAAGCGTTGCGTGCTTATTCGTTCTAAGTGGATTTTGACGCTTCTTTATATGCCGCCAACGTGCGCAGGTAAATCGGCAAGGGCGGCGTGTTTACCGCCAAAGCGAGTGTCATTTATATTTCGAGTTTTCAGGTCTTTTCTATTAGGTCGATCAGCACTCGACAATACCCTGCAACTCAATTTATTTATACAAATCCAGCAAAACCTTCACTCAATTCCGATTCGCTCCCGTTAAGGCCGTAAATCAGAAAATACGCAACGATTAAAAATCCGAAAACAAAACGCGCGTTATTAATGATCAAAGAACGCGCGAGCGTTGAGAAATGAATAGACTATTGAATGAATTCGGCGTGTGTTTAATATCGATTCAAGGCTCTTAGACGGATAGCACGAGCATTTAAGACTCAACCGCCCCCCTTGCCCGCGTGCACGCGCGAAATGATCTCAACCGCCCCCACCGCGCATCGATCTGCAAAGGGTTGCGTGCCGTCGCGCAAAGAAGCAAAACGCAAATTTCAATTGAAAATTAATGATTCATTGAATTCGGATTTAGCTAATTTGAATATGAAACTCTGATAATAAACTACGCCAATGTCGTTTACGCTCGTAATTCAACGACGCGAATTGTTAATACGGTATTGTAATAATCACGTCATAACTTATTAATTCTGAATAATTTAAAGTAATTAGGTCAAAGAGTAACAATACGACTAATTTCGTACATTACCAGGCGAAATTTTTACATCGAACAAAACTCTTATTTAATTTCAAAAAGTGCCTGGTAATGAAAATGTCAAGCTCGAGATGGACATCGTCTTTAAATCGTAATGAATGAGTTGGCGCGTGCGAATTAGCATTCCATCGGTTTTCGGGTGAGGTGAGTGCTTCTTAGTGGTGGGCAACCGCAATTCGCCGCCCCCCTGCATTCACTCGCATACTAATTGGAGCCCAAGTAACTTACTCATCGTCAATTCTTCAAGCCTACGGCAAACGGTGATGTGCATGCATAACTATCCCAATCATTCGCTACATTTAGTCAGTGTTTTGAGAACTAAACTCACCAATATGACTTGCAAATTTCGTATTAATTAATGCATTCAATGCGAATTAATTTAACTTTAAGGATTATTCAAGCAACTTGTATATGAGCAACGTACATTCATTAATAACACTTATGTAATTTCGTGTTTCATTGAGTGCGACCAAGTTTTAATAACGCAACTAATATTGAAATCATACGCGCAACGTTCAATTATGGACTCGTTAATTGAATAACAATTACTGGAATACAAATGAAATTGCTTGCCAAATAATTGATTGGCTGTGTGTGCGATAGTTACATATAATAAAGCGGCGTAACTGCCGACGACTAGCCGCCCCCTTGTTCATTAACCGCGCATGCAATCATGACAAAAGTCATTGAACTAATTAACGAATTGGACTGCAATTGAATTTGCGCATTGCTAATATGCGCAGGGTTGATAATTGGCCAATAACTCATAACCAAACAAGTTTAATAAATACTTCAGTGGAATAGCGCAGTTTGATGGGGTCAACTATATGCAACCGCACGTACATGTGCGGTAATATTTATCGATTAACCAATTAAATTGAATATCATTGTATTCACTTGTAATTGACCTGATATAAATGAATTATTATTAGTGGTTTATGTACCATAAATATAAACAATAATTGTTAAATTATTACATTAATCGACATTTATATATAAATATTGATATGATTAAACGACGGGGTTCTCAATTATTTGGAGTTAATAATAAATTATGTTTTTGGAAATTCAAAGATATATATATAGTTAATATGATCAGTCCGCCACATAATCACACCTCATACTTTCAAAGAACTAACCTCAAAGTTTTACAAGTTCAAAAGAGTTGAAGCATGTCTGGCATTAAAGATCAAACGATTTTTAACCACGAAGATCTACTATAAAGAGAGCTTTGCATACTTACAATACAAAAGAACTTCTTCGTAAGTTTTCGCCACTTCATAACCTCTAAAAAAGCATATCTGAAATGATTCATGATTTATTAATAATCTTCATGACTAAGTGGGTTACTAATGTACCATACAATGAATTATTGTTATCACCTGTAAATAGTATTAAGTTCAAATGTGGCGCGCAATAAATACAGCGTTGCCATTACACACTTGGTAAGAAACCTATGCGTGAAACAAGTGATGACATTGTGATTCTCATGCCCGTTTTGTGTTGCTCGATTAGTGAAAGCTTCGTAAAATGGATGTTAACGCGATATTAGGACGTATCGAATAAGTAAGTATGCACGACAAACCAATCGGGTGCTTATTGGACATTATAATGCCGTATACATTTAAATCTTGACTGAAATGGCCACTCGGTCGAGTACGCATTTCCGCCTGCAGACAGGAACAGGAAATCTGCTGCAAACGAATGGTGATTTTCCTGTTATCAACGTCTGTTTTCAAAATACAAATAATCAGTGAAAGTGTGTCAACGCGAAGATCAGCTTATTGAAATACGCAGCGAATTTGAGAGTGATAACAAGCGTGTGATAGTAGTTCTAACCTCTAAAATGCCTGCAAACAATACAAGCACAACAATAACAACAGCTAGCTTGAAAATATTGACACCCCTAGGGCGGCGTACGACACGATTCAACCAATTCGCTAACGTGATATTTTCGCTTTTAGAGAATGATTGACACAATTATGGAGAAGCTCAAAGCAACTGAGAATGGGCTGGATGCAAACTTTATCATAGATGAAAATAGTCTTATTACAGTAAGTACCACAACTCAGTATAAGATGAAATCTAATTCATTGTTGTAGTTTATGCCTGAAGCTACGCAATTCCAAAATAATTATACAATAAGTGAGCTTGGTAAACAACTACTACAGGCAGCACAAGATGGGAATATTGAAGACATTAGAAAACTATTGGCCAAAGGGGCACCTTTCACAGCTGATTGGGTAAGCCTATTGGAAATAAACTCTGAATATAATTACACCCAGTATGTTTTAGTTGGGTACGAGTCCTTTGCATCTAGCTGCAATGAATAATCATCTTGAAGCATGTGAGATTTTTCTGAGAGCTGGCATTTGTAAAGATTCTCGTACCAAGGTGGACAGGACACCACTTCATATGGCTGCATATGAAGGACATTTAGGTATAGTGGAATGTCTCCTGAAGCATGGTGCTGATCCAGATTCTAAAGATATGGTACATATGCATATAAAATCATATGATTTAAGTGTAAATATCTTTATTTCTTTAGCTACAAATGACCCCATTGCATTGGGCAGTTCAGAATGGTCATACAGAGATTGTCACAACACTTATACGTCATTGTGCATCAACCACAATTGAAAGTAAATTTAGTTTGCAACCTCTTGACATTGCACAGCAGCTAAATCGCGGAGACCTGATGCAAATCATCAAATTCACATCTTGTGATCCTAGTGCCATGAAGAATCTTTCTGATATTGATGAAGTCAATGAAGCTGTTGATCCCATTCTAAACATGAACATTGAGAATGAAGAAACCAACTCCAGTTGTGCTGAAATGCCTTTGGAAACTGTTATGCTAGAAACTGAACCTCCGCAAGACTTTCTTCAGAGCCAACTTCACGTGCAAGATGAAACGAACGAAGAGCAATATGTCGAAACAGAAGCGGATGTGAACACATCTTATAGTGAATCAATGAAGCTTCTTCAGCAGCACGGTATCACAATGCTTCCAGTCGACGATAGCAACATTTTGAACTCTGTCATGGAAAGTGGGCATTCAGTGGTGCTGACTGAAGCTGGAAAACAAGCACTCAACAGCATAAAAGAGACTGAAAAGTTGATCCTACCCGTTCCCGCTGCCTCGCAAACGGCTCTCGTTAAAGCGAAGCCAACTGTGAGCCATCCGATCAAGAAAAAGAAGATCATCACAGTCACTGCCGATCAATTCCTCGCAATGACATCGAATAGTGGCAGTTCGCTGCGCATTGTTAACGGTAAATTAGTGCAAAGCAATAAGCAATCGCCTGTGAAACGCGTTGTTATGAAAAAGAACAAAGTGCTCCCCTTGCAGAACATTCGCGCCGTGCATCAATCGCCTCAGAATAATATCCAAACCCGTGTTGAGCAAGTGGACAGTATCGAGCTGCTCATGGCACAACTGACCAAGGCACAATCACTCGTCGATACTTACAAACGAAAATGGCTGAAATCCGAGATCGAATTGCAGAAATATAAACAACGATGCAAAATACTTTTGGATCAGAACAATTTGAACCGTATCAATATATAATAATTGTTTTAATTTAGTTTCTAATTCGTTGGTTGACGTCATGAGAAGTTTTATACACGGGGTGCAAAGTAGAGAATGTTGGACTGAAACGGTGCTCGTTTTCAATTGCGATTGACGATTATGATAATGGAACATAATGAACTTATTTTTGTACAAAATTTTAAACAACTCTTTGCATTTGTTAGCTCATGATCCATGCTGCTTAACAGTTTGCACAAAACATTAATCGTTTTCATGTGCTACCATGTTTCAGATGGAATGTAACATTGTATCATTTTAAATAGTTGTGTTTATTCTTATTAATAAGTTTTTGCTACAAGTCTTGCACAAAATATAAATAATTTTCTTATATAACATTTTTGGAAACTTATTTAACATATGCAATGTACTTCTTTTCAGATAGTGGAATTGAAAGATTTAGGGGAAATTATAGGAAGCTGGTGAAAATTTTGTTTTATAGTTAATCACTTTTGCGGTGGAAATGTTTTATTGTGAGTTTTAGTATCCGTGGGGACATCTGGTAGAAATGTTAGGAAACTGACTGATTGTGCATCTATTGTTCCCATTTAGTAAGCTGAGTTATTCTCAGTTATCCTTTTGATTACGTCACGGGAAGAGAATATTTACTGGTGTTGAGTTATTGGATTGTATTCTGTTTGTTATTACGCATATACACCATAAGAATACAGTTCTCACTGCAACTGTACTAAGCTAGTATAGTGTTCATAACAGTGAAAGCAGTTGTTCATTGCCTCCATAACGCTCCATACTGTAAACATTCATGTGCCCTAATTGGATATTTCCATCGATAACATGTACTGGAAATCTGAAACCAAGACATTTTGTAAGTACAACTTTTACTTGAAAACATTATTATCGTACGGCAACAACAATCGTAACATATTTCTACGTTTACTATTGCGTTGTTATTTCCCACGCATCATCCATTTGCATTGGTTTTTAATATCGTTAATAGGCCAAGAAAATAATAACATTTGTTGTAAAACATATTAAACCATCTAAATAGCTAATCAATACGTGTTTACTTGCTTGATAGTGATAAACAAATACTTATCCAAAAATCGATTCTAACCATTGTATGCAAACAAAAAACAGCTGATTGTTGGTGCAGGTGTGTCAAAAATTTATTGTATTCATTCAGTGTCAGTAATCTCCCGAAAAATATTTAACAAGATATTACTGCCTCACTATTCATTGACGAATTTGGATTTCACTGCTGTAATTCCAGCTGGTGTGTAGCTAAATTGTTAATCTAAATGGATATTAAACTTGACTTTTGATAGGCTCTGTTTCAATTTTAGTGTATAACTCAATTGGTAATAGCATGTATTAAGTAATGGATGGATATGAATGCCAAGGATTTAGTTTTTATTCCAACTTTGACTCTGCCAATCTTTATCGGGTTGAACATGTCCCAAAAAGTAATGAAAGTAAGTGCTGCTCTGGAATTTTGATAACAAGTAATTGCCATCTCTTTAGATGATATACCACATACCTCACTAACTGGTAAGACTGAACTCGTTGATAATGAATTTAATTTGTGGACCAAACCAGACTGTGCGGGTACTGAATATGAAAATGGAAATAGGACTTGGTTCTACTTTGCTGTCAAAGGTAACAAAGAACATTTTCATTTTCTAGAATGTTCCTAACATGTTTTTATTTTTCAACTCTAGCTCCAATGCCATTGGCTTATGTTAAATTCAATGTTATTGATATCAATAAACAAGCTAAACTCTATAGTCAGGGAATGGTGCCAGTATACAAAATTGTGCCTGGAAAACATTCATGGGAACGCATCTCTGATAAACCTACATATACCGTATGATACCTCGGAAATCAATAATATTGTACTTAAATTGTCTATGTTTACAGGTGGAAAACGCGTTCTCTTTGTCATTCAAATTCCGCATGCCCGAAAGCGTCAACTCGCTCGTCTATCTCGCATTTACATATCCCTACAGTTTCCAAGATCTGCAAAACAAGTTGGATTTGTTCGATAGACGATACAGAAAGTCCGAGGACATTGAATCTTTGGATGACATTTATTATGTTCGTGAATCTGTTTGCCACACTGTAGAAGGACGTCGTGTTGACCTATTAACAGTCTCTTCGTTCCATGGCATTACCGACAAGCGCGAAACGGCGCTACGCAATCTATTCCAGGAAAAATCAATCCCCAGACCATACATATTCACTAATAAAAAGGTAAATTTACCATTCCATAACCGGCTGCATCACTGTTTAACGGGTTTCAGGTGATATTTATGTCGGCAAGAGTCCATCCAGGTGAAACACCCTCTAGTTTTGTTCTCAATGGCTTCCTGAATCTCATAATGACACGTGATGACCCGATCGCACAAATTTTGCGTCGTTTATACGTGTTCAAGATAATTCCATGCTTGAACCCCGACGGGGTTGTTAACGGCCATTACCGAACGGACACACGAGGCGTTAATCTCAATCGTGTCTATCTGAATCCGTCCATAACTGAGCATCCAACGATTTACGCTGCACGATCCCTTATCCGATATTATCACTACGGCTATGAACGCGAATCGGACGAGATGGATTTTGGAGCACAGGACGAAAACATTTTGACGGAAGTAAGTGCAATAACGCTTGAGGAAAACAATCTGCGGAATCAAATCTGGTGTAATAAATGTCGTGGCACTAAACCCGGATGCGATACACCACGACCACCGAATATTACTGCCCTGTTCTGTGTCAATTGCGGGGATAATGTGCTCAACACCGAGAGTGAACTCTTCCTGTACTTGGACATGCATGGTCATGCATCCAAAAAGGGGATCTTCATGTATGGAAACCATTTTGACGATTTGGAGGCGAACGTGCGCTGCATGATGTTGCCCAAGATTATGAGTTTGAACAATCAAAACTTTCATTTTACTGCATGCAATTTTACAGAGAGAAATATGTATTTAAAGTACGTACCACATTGATATGGCATACAATGTTTAAACATGTTGTTATTTTAGGGACAAACGTGATGGGATGAGTCGTGAAGGATCAGGACGAGTTGCGGTTTATAAACTAACTGGTTTAATACAAAGCTATACGCTAGAGTGTAATTATAATACAGGACGATTGGTGAACCATCTTCCACCATGTGCAAAGGAAGGATATAGGGCAATGCCGACCATGATTATACCTCCAAAGTATACGCCGATAGTTTTTGAGGAAGTACGTATTAATTATGGTTGGCTTTGTTTTTGATTAGTTGTCGAAATCTGTCAAGTGTAGTGGTCACGCTTTTAGTTTCTTGTATTAAAATTTGTTGTTCTTTAGGTGGGTCGTGCGTTGGGAGTGTCAATTTTGGATCTAACGGGTAGCAATCCTTTTTCGCGGGTTGCACACTCCGAGTACCATTCGTTGAATGGTCTACGCGACTGGTTGCGCATCCACTACACGTATAATCTGGGTGAGGCGCGTAAATCTCCGAAGAAGGGCAAACTCCGGCAGACGACTAGCCTGCATGCTCAGGTAGGCACCACACACATTGACGACGAAACCGCCTCACTGCCGGAGATCAGTGAGGCGACGGACACTGAAAGCGAAAGTGTCGATCTCGATATCTCTATTCGCCAATGTGCAATGACATAAAATTTGATTACTGATGTTATATATATATAAAATTCATTCGCCTCACCATTTGATGATACTTTGTTGTTTCGAATCGTGTGCGATTTTCATATGCAAAACTTATTTATAACTTTCGTTACGAACTCACCGCATTTGCAAAACAAATTACTAGCAATTAATGGCATCCGCAAGATTTGCAGTGATAGCATCGTTTAAGTGCTGTTGGATGTTAGAACGACTGACACGTAATTTAACTACCTAAAACGCAATTTTGAATGTAGAACGACTTTGTTAGAGTTTTAGTCAATTATTGAAAGCAGGACGTTTCACGAATATGCCCGAGTGACAATAGTTGTTATACATTATGCGAAACCTCGTTGGGATAATAATGTACTGAACTTTTTTATATTTATTAAACAGATATTTATTGTTCATCCAGAGATATGCAGCTATTATTAATTTAATCAATTGCTCATGGTGTTTTCATTTTTCAGGTAACTAATCAATCTTCTATCTTACGTTAGGATCACTGCATTTCAATTAATACGCTAGTAGTCGAAAAGCTGTTATGTAATTTCTTGGTCAAAATGCGCATTACTGTCATCCATCACAAGTTATCATGTAGCAATATTGTAATGAATTTCTTTAGGGCAAAACCGTCCGTCCTGTATTGAAGACACGCTCATTTCCCACCAAGTATCATTCCAAGAAGACGAATCTCAAGCATCGCCAGCCGAAAATCGCAATCAAGAAGCGCGTTGAGAAGGAGGTGGAGCCGCAACCCAGCTGCTCCTATGATAATCAGCCGCCGTCGAGCTCGTCGTCGTCAGGTGGCTGCCATCAACGGCGCCAGACTCGTAGGAAGACGATGCTTGTGATGCATCAAACTAAATCGCCGCCTCCGATGACGCTAAGTACGGATCGGCGCGCTGGGATTAATTATGTCGCACGCAACATTCGCAATACGAAGCCACCGCTCAAGAAGGCAGAAGCGCCTCCGAAAACTGAACGAAGTTCCGATGTGAAAGTCAAGGAAATTTGCTACGTGAAGAATGCCACCGGAAAGCGAATGATTGCGACGTATGAGCGTGATAATAGGGTTGAATCTGAGAATCTGATTGTTGCCTGGAATACGCCGCATGCGCGACCACAAGTGTTTACGCATAAACCGCGAATACCGCCTGTCGTTGTAGGCGCGAATAAATCGCCGGTCAATGTTGGCGGCGGCGAACCACGGCAGCGTAATGTACGTGTGCATAGCTTCCAAAAAGCAAACATTGCTACGTATTCCAAAACGAAACTCACTAAACGCGTTCTACGCACGAGTACGGAAACGCCATCGCGAACCAGTAGTAAAATGTCCAAACGTAAGAAGGATATGAAAACGAAGAAGAAGAAGACGCGTCTCGCGAAAACTACAACAACATAATTTTGCATTAAATATGTACCCGCTTATTACAATTTTACAAGCACCACGTGCAAAAAGCAAATCCATCCCATCATCTTCTAGAATCTCATTAGGATTTTTCTAACATTTAACTAAATCGTGATATTTTTATGTGATTTGTGTATAAATGCTATCAAATTATGTATATTGAAAGGTACTATATAAAAAAGCATATTAACAAAGTTATCTTTCTTAATGGTAGCATTTGGTAAAAGGTTTTAGTTGATTAAAGCGAAGAGAAGTAACCGTAATAATTTGTTTCGTTGCTTTGAGTATCTAAAGTATTACTAATGTTATTTTAATTCGTAGCTAGTGTTAAGTTGGTTTATGAATCATAATAAAATTAATTTTGTTTGATTAATTCATGCATATCTTTATATATTTTGAAGCTAAGTACTTCTAGCGCGTTTTATATGCAAAATTTGTTTAGAAGAGGGGATGTTTATCGGAGATGTTGTATGCATAAAAGTGCAAACAAGTTGATGGATAATGTTTGTTTGTCGTGAGTTGTTGGGTAAGTTACCTTTGTATTTTTATCTGATCAAGCATGGTGTAAAGCTAGTTGGCGATAAGTCACATGTGTTTTATGGAAATGTGGTTTATATAATTATTATAATTCTGCAGTACTGAAGAACTATGGCTCCTAGAGCAAACAAGGCCTGTGCCATTAAAAAGACGAAGGAAAGAGTTTCAAAAGATGAAAAAAAATCTGAATCATGTAGTAAATACAGCTGTAAGACAGGAAGATGCAAAAGTAATAGATCACGTCGACGAAGCAGCTCCAGTTCGAGTAGTTACTCAGATAGTTCATCTGGTTCTGAAACTGAATTAGATACCGAGAGCGGTTCAACTGAACTTGATGACAGCTCATCGTCGCCCGATAGGATGAGGAAGAAGAATAAAGGAAAGTCGCGGAAGAGCAGCGCCTCTTCTAAGCAACAAAAAACCAGCAAGGGAAAGAAACGGTATTCAAGCAGTTCTTCATATTCAGATTCGTCAGATTCATTAGATGTGACTGATTCGTCGACTGATGATAGCGAGAGTACAGGCGAAAGTTCCTCATCATACGATAGCTATACTTCGTCTTCTGATGATTAGAAATAGGTTAAACGCGCTTAAATATTTTATTGCTGGTCAACTTTCAAATAATTTTAGTATTTTAATGTGTATATGATTGTGATTTTGCTATTTTAAAAATTAATAATGACAATAATAAATTGAAGATAAAATTAAAATAGTGCGTCGTTATGGATTTGAAGATTTCAAACATAATATAATGCAATGATACAACTCAAAAACGTGAACTCAGAACCGTATTTCTATAAATATAACCCAAGTTATTATTTACATTATTGATTTATTTTTCATATTATACACGACTAGCTGCTGCAGATTGAAAATTTCAAATATACAACTTGAATTTGCATATATTATCAGTAGGCACTGGTATTAAACTCAAGAAAGTACTCCATAATAAAACTGGCGCACATGCGTGTAATTTCATCGTATTTTTGCAATACTTTTGATGATAACACCTGTTGCTTCAAGCGTAGTCAATTCGAATTGATAGAAACGATGAGGAGTAATCCCGACATTAATTTTGTAAGTAACTTTGGTTGCATATATTTCCTCTGTAAGGGGTAATGTTTAAAGTCTTCAAATTAAATAACTTTATTTTAAGAAATAAATATAACACCCAAACATGTACACATAAATGAATTCCTCATATACTTACTTGTTAGAATTGATACAGTAGTAGAGCATTACTTATATTCAACACTTTTCAGCATTAGCGGAGTTTATATCAAATTGAATCACAATAATTAAATACGTTGTTATGGAACCCAATGTCTGAAATAACGTATTATATACACTCAAATACCACACAAGTTTGAAACTTACAGTAGTAATCAATGTGTTATCCAACTCTAGAAAATGCATGGCTGTATATCTGTTTGCTCTATGCATTACTTGCATTGAGAAGAATTGAAGCTAAGTAAAAAGGAAAGATTGATTTAACCCTTACAAAATATTCCACTACAACTTACTTCTTCTTTCACATCAGGATCAAGGTTCCAGTTATTATGTAAATGTGTGCCAGTTTGTTTGCTCTGCAATATAATGGCATTAAAATAACCCTAATTTCACAACTAAATAACGGGAATTACCTCACGATAAACACTTGCCGATGTGCATGCGCAAATAAACAATTTAATCACGTGTACCGTAGCGCAAATAGTGATCAAAGAATACGTCAAATATCTATTTCCTTTCGGACTCTGAATAACTTTGTAGAAATAAATAAGTTGCGTGGTAATCATAATAAATCGTGTTAGGATACAAAGTAATATATAAAGACCGTAAGTACTACTGACCAACTCTGCCAAATCACATAAAGCATTATAAATTTTGCCAGACGTTCTTATTGACAATTTCAAATCTTCATTTCCCATATATTTATATTTCATTATAGGACTTAAAGTACTTGCGTTTTTAGCCTTCATTCGTGCTATGGTATCATCATATGTTACCGGTTCATCACTCATCTTTTTAGTTTTCAACTTGTTGCAAATGTACTGATTCAACCATTGAAATCTCTGTCTTAAAAGCAGCATTGAATTCAGATACTGAAACAGCATGATCGAGTGCATACAATCAACAGTCAAGAAATTCGTGTAAATCAACACCCGTGCAAAATTTCCAGTCATGTACTGTAATGATCCTTTCGCAATAAACAAAACAGCTAAAATAAGCACTTGAATATTAGCAACGTGAGTCGCTCCACGATAATCAACTTTGATCCCATTCTCAGACAGCATTCTATCAACCCGCGTAAACTTATTAACAATGTCTAAAACCTTGCGGCGTTTAACAAGCGCAAGTACCAATTCAGTTACGGTATAGCATGATCCCAAATATAACTCAATTTGTAAGACAACACCAGTCATATCTTCGGGAAACTCCAAAACATCCAATTCGATTGCAGTAAATGTTGTCATTGATAGGAAAAGCGTAATGCGTAAAAGTGCTGTACTTTTAGCAAACTTTGCAAGTACAAGTTTCCTATGCGGTTTCTTTCCCTCAAATCCCAAATGATGCATGCCTGTGATTTTCGAAATCCAATATGATGCCCGAAACATCATATAAAACTCTTCAGGCGTTGTAATGAGTGGCATCATTTGCTTTACAATATTCTGCATTCGATCAAGAGGATAAATCATTCTCGGTTCTTTTCGAAAACCCGTCTGATAAAGTTAACGAACGAAACACGAATGAGCTTTAAGCTTTTCAATATTTCCTTCAATGTCATCCATAATTGATGTATCTTACAACAACTCTAATTAAGGTGTATACACGACATGTTAATTAAAGCAAGCCCTAGTTAAAATTAATATTAACCACCATTAACATAGTCTCATCTTAACATCAATTATAAATAAATTACGTTCAACAATACAATAATTATATTTGTTTTCTTCATAAATTTGGAATATTTACTGACCCAAAACTCCGCTCCCCGGCAGGTCGACCATCTCAGACAACGTCTAATCTGGTACTTCTTCCCCATTCCCGATTTTCGTTATCATCAGACATCGGTGTGCCACCACCCAATTTGATTGAGGCGTCCCTCGTGCTGCCAAGTAGTAAATTTTTTCCCAAGTGGTTCATTTGAATTCCAGCATTATGATAAACCGAATAACGATCCTACTTAAAGATTACTTCGGCTGTCGTGAGAATCACTTGGAATTTATTTTCCATTAGAATCTTATTAAAAGTTTTGCATCCCAGATTCGAACCCAGAATCTCTTTACAATAACACAATAGCATTAGACCCCAACTTTATAACCATTTGTTGTAATTCAAGATTTATTTCTAATTTAAGTGTATTACTTTGGTCATTTACTTAATAAATCTCCCGCGAACTGAATGATAATGACTAATCATAGCAGCATTAATTGGTAGCTCAAATCGATTTTATTTTGTAATAAATTTACATTATTGAGGTGAAACTTAAAATATATCTCTGGTGTCGAAACGATTGTATAATGCATATGGAAAATATATGAAAAATATACATTATAGAATCGTTTCAACATAGTTCGGCGACAACGGAGTGCAAAGGGTTAAACATCTTGTTCTCTGGATTCTGAACCGTATCAGTGATATTTCAAATTCTCTATTATATATCTACAACTGGCGTTAGATATCATCAATAATAGCTCTTCAAATCAAAAATAAGCAATCAAGAAACAATGATAGAAATATTTATGATTTACGCAATGCTGCACTTTTGATTATGATTTACGCAATGCTGCACTTTGCCCAGACCGGCAATAGTTGTCTTCATAAGTCCCAGTTTGCCGTAATAAAAAAAGCGAAAATAGCTAAATGGCGCGATTTAACAACTCAACGGCTACAGGTGTTGCTCGATCGAATGAGTGTTCGTTTAAACCAGCTCAAGCAATGAACCGACGCAATCTGACGATGATTTTAGCCTTGCTGTCGAATCTGAGTTTATCCTATAAAGTAAATTTTAGGGCCTGCAACAATTACCTCTTCAGAATTGAATCGGAGATTGGTAGTTGGAGAAGCATATCGCTTGCGTTAGTATCCGAGAACCTATCAGTTAACGAACGAAACACGATTGAGCTTTCTATATATATTATTATTAAAGCTTTTCAATATTTCTTTCAATGCAATTCATAATTGACATTTCTTAGAATAATGCTAATTAATGTGTATACACGACATGTTAATTAGGGCATGCCCTATTTAAGATTAATATTGTCCACCATTAATATGGTCTCATCTTAAATGATTATTAATAACACCAATTATAAATAAATTACAGTCAGCCCTAATATATGTCAACAATACAAGTAATAATTATATTTGATTTCTCCATTAGTTTGGAATTTTTACTTTTATGTAAAAAAAGTTACTTATTGCTAGTCGGAAATTGAGACAGCTGTTTCAACTGTTTTAGAACCGTCTCCAATAGCTTCTTTTTATCACGTTCACTTTTCTTCAGTACTGTGAACATAGTCTTCTTGTCGCCTTCCCTTAATCTACAAATCAATTTGCTTTAAATTTTATATACATCTTGAGAACGTTATCATACTTTTCCAAAATGATTATTGCAATATCCGGATCCACTTGCTTGTACTTGGATGTTTCCTGACCGTAATCATGAAAATATGTTGGCCAATCCCATGAAGTGAATAAATCAAGAATTTCACGCAACTTCAAAAAGTAACTCAAAAGAACATCTTCCTGAAGCCCTTTAACAGGCTCTGATGCGGCAAATTCTTTAGATACAAAAATTTTACTTTAAGAAATCTAATAACCCATTGAAGAAGAAAATACATACGTTCACATTGCAACAGATCCAAATCAAACTGATTAAGAGCACCCATCGAAATCTGTTTAACATCCATATCCAATAATGCACGAAGCATAAGTGTGGCTATATGTTCACAAGCAGATTTGCAAGCAACTTGTGCTACTTCAGGCTGTAATACAAAAGTTTAGTACAAATTAACTTCAAACTACATAAATACCAACCGGTAAATTGGTGAAACTAGTAAACGTCGTTCGCAGAAACGCGATTAAATCAGTTATAAAATTTGAAGCATGCCCTTGGGGCTCTACTAAAAGCCAATCATAACTTTCAAGCTCGATGCATTCATCTAATTTATTCTTCAACTTTTCGCAGATTTGTCTCACTGCATCCTCTCGTGCAACTCGGAACATGGCAGGCTGGCCTTGAATAGTGCCTGTCGTTACCCCTCTGCATTCCTCACTACAAGAACAATGACATTTATAGCTACTTGTTTATAATTTATAAACAATATACCAACCCTGTGATATTTGATATAAACTGATCTAAATATGTTGTAGCACGTTCCAAATATCCCGTATCAATGATGACTTGAATAATTTCCTGCATGTTGATATGATTGCTTCGAAAAGTTGATGATAAACAACCACTAAAGCTTCGTGTAAGCAATAAATTCATAGACTTCCGAATCATTTCGTCCACTTCAACTTGACTGAAAACGAAACAATTACTATTCAACTCATAAAATTTATAAATTCTTAAAACCTGAGATTCAAATCTTCAGAGAACTTCAAGCACGCATAGATAAACTCTTTCACCTGCTGATAAACCTTAGGCACCATACCAGAAAATGGAAAACTGTAAGGAAACGTAATATCATCCGGAAGATCATCTTCAAACGGAAATGAAAGTAGGATATCATCGTATGTCTCTTGATTATGCACCTAAAACAACCAATTAAACAACAATATTACAAGCACATGAATCATACCTGAATAACTTGGAAGTCTTCTTTAGATAGAATCTCCCTGAATATCTGCACCCAACGTTGCATCAACACCTCAGTGTAATGATCGCGTAATTCTCGCAACTGCTCCCAAAGTGGTTTAACCGTATAGCCATAGTCACGAAGCGTTGCACAGAAAAGCATAATCAAATCTTTAATGCGAAGTATCAGTGTCGCATCAGTGCAATAACTTGAATTGGTTTGTAAAGCAGTCACAATTTTAGATAATGCCATGGTCCACATATCATCTAGAAACGCTCTGGTAATCAATCCATTACCAGTGTTTAAAACATGATCCTCCAAAATGAAAAACCCTAGCACTGCATAAATATACTGTCTGTAGCTTTCTTCCGATTCATGCTACAACAATCAACCATATTAAGTTTATAACCCAAGTCAATCTCATTATTATTACCATATTCGTTGGTGGTTGAAGTACTAGTCTTGCCTGCTTGGTTCTCTCAGCTCTATAATACGTTTCAAACGTCGAACGAGAACCCAAGACTGTTGAAATATGCAAACAGCGATAAATGGGTGAAAAGTCTATCATTTCTTGGGCACTAAGTTCCTCCTCATATTGGCTTGAAGACATTGATTCACTAGGTTGAGGTACTACACGTTTCTTTTTCCGACCAATTAATGTAGGATCATTTGCTAATTGTTCATTGGTCTACAAACAATGTAATAATTCCTATAAAAACTAATTGAAATTATGTGATATGATACTTACATGCCTCAGTGCTACTTCACCAACCTTTGGCGAATAACGACGAATATTCTCTAAGAAATCCCTAAGGTCTGACATGGAAGCCTTTTCAATACTTTCTCTAATTCTACAAGACAGATTTATACATTATTAATGTAAATCTGTGATTCAAACAAAAAATGTACATACTTTGGAATACTTTCAATTAATTGTAATGAAAATCTATAGGAGGCAGCATGTGGCAGGTGTGTATGCTCCAGTTCTTCAAGTGTTTTCAGAGCTGGATAATATCTGTAAATTGTTTACAATTTGAGATTAACCAAAAAATATCTTTATTACAACTGTACCTCTTCTCAGCAATTTGTTTTTGTAATTTAGAATAAGTGGTCAGCACTGGCAAACATAAATTCAGTTGTGCAATGACTGCAGCAATATTACTTTGAACTTTTCTTGCTTGTAATAATTCTGTCCCACTTTTTGTAATTCCTTCAGCAGCAACTTGTAATTCTTTATCTAGAGCTAATACTTCTGACTGAAATATTCATCCCATGTATATTATAAACATACAAAATGTATAAACTGTACTCACATTAAGTCTTTTAGCATGCTCCCTAACTTCTAATAGCTCTCTGATTGATTCAATGAATCCTTGATAGTAAACATTACACAATCTTTCAATATCTTTGTCATGATGCTTAATGCGTTCATCTAGCTTCTGAGCAAACGCGGCACTTTCGTCGTTATCATAAATCGCTCTGAAATGTGAAATTACAACCCAGCCTAGTCAATAACATTAGAATTGTACACATACCTGAAAGTGGGTCCCCAATAATCATCAATTCCTTCTATTTCCTGCAGATACAAATCCAACTGCGAATTGCCCGGTTGTGCCGCTTCTTTCTCCATCATATGCAATCACTAATGACGACAAATAATCACTTAGTAATTGATAAATTTAGTTAAAAACATTACACAGCCACCGTTCCCACAGCTTAACACATATAGGTTATGTACCATTTGCTACTTCACATAGTCATATAGTAAGTACAATATAGATGGAGCAAATACACGTAAAATACAATTGACACCCACTTTTAAGAAAAGTTATATGTATATAGTTATAGTTAAAACTCTCTAATGGATCTCTGATGAAAGTGGAGTTAATAGTGTGAAATTACAGTATGATTCAATTACGCAGATGAGGGATTGTAGGCGTAAACATAATGATCCAGTGGCTCGACGGAAGCATTGACATATCCGATTCATCGACTCTGTTTATGTTTGTAAGCACCATCCACCCATCAACGATACAGGCATCAAAAACATTCCAAACATTCCAATTTCTTTCATGAATTTCTTATACTTTTTGTGATGTTGCCGTGGCGCGTAAACATACGTGTAGAGTAGATCGTCAACACAATGAACGTATCACTTACATTTGAAGTATTACTATACTTGAATTCCTACTATTTTGGTTTGTTTGCAATTTGTGAGATTGGAATGAATATTGTAAAAGTCATTAATCAGCCAGTGCCAGCTTTTGGCACCGAATTCGGCATACTATTAGGCGTGTGCGGCCTGGAACTCATTCGAGTCGTAATTGCACGTAAAGGAAATTTGACTGAAAAGTGTAAGTTGATGGTGATTTTATAAACATTTCATTAACTGTTTGTTTTGATTTTAGGGTGGCCTGTCCTAATTGCAATACTGTTCACAATACCCTCAGCTGTGGGTGTTGTATACTTTTTACTATGGCAAAGTTTTGTCATAAGATTTGAATATATCATCTGTGCCATCCAATTGGGCCTACAAGTGGCTGAAATATTCTTTGGTATTCTTGTTCTCCTACCAATATGCAAGACACCTGAATATTACTGAATTTCCATGTTACCTGTATTCAATTTGAGAACTATTTCCTGGTTGTGAAGTACAATCCAAAGCACAATCATTCTAGTCATTAATTATGAGTTATGTTGAGTGTTCAGAAAGTTTGATAAACGAAAGCTAGTCCATATTACAATTTTTGCATAAATTAATTAAATAATAATGTACTTAGGTCCTAACTCTGTTCATTCGTCAATTAAATAAATACCTCTAAAGTTTTATTATAAGAAATACATTTTATTCTAAATATTATAAATGGTTGACTTTGGTACCTTTTATAGTTAATTTAAATTAATTCTTTGATTTTTAAAAATTGCCTATCATTTATTTAAAGTCACGCATAGCAAACTTATCTGGTGATAAACAAAAATCACTAAATTTTGACGTGTTCCCTTACATGCGACGCATGCGCTTTAGGCTATCTCTTTCTATCCGGACCGCGGCGGCTCCAAGTGCCTCGTAGAGTCCAATACTATTATATTTATAAAATAATCCCTTAAAATGGTACGTAGTTATTCTAAAATATGTGTTAGATTTTCTTTGTTAGTACAAAATCTACAATTATTAAAAATTTCCGAGATCTGCTTCAATTCCTCGTTCAGATGATTAAAGATTTGTGTTTACGTGTTTGGATCAAAACAAGTGCATGTTCAACGAAATGTGCTTTGTTGTGTAATTTTCTGTCAAGACCGCGATGTTTAAGAAGTGTTATCTTCATCAACAACTTTGCTAATATAAATTGGATGTTTGATCAAAAAATTGCTCTCTATTTCTTCAAAGGTAATTATGAGGTTATGATACTAAGCATGTTGTGTGTGTATTTTAGGGTTTCGTCAAGGTAGTGAAGAATAAACAATACTTCAAACGCTTCCAAGTTAAATACAAGAGGCGTCGTGAAGGTAAAACCGACTACTATGCACGTAAACGTTTAACGGTACAGGACAAGAACAAATACAACACTCCTAAGTACCGCCTGATTGTGCGTCTCTCAAACCGCGATGTAACCGTTCAAGTTGCATATTCACGCATTGAGGGTGATCATATTGTGTGCTCTGCATATTCTCATGAATTGCCAAAGTATGGAATCAAAGTTGGCTTGACCAACTATGCTGCTGCATATGCCACCGGCTTGTTGTTGGCGCGCCGTTTGCTCCAGAAGTTACAGTTAGACAAACTGTATGAGGGCAACACTGAAGTCAATGGTGATGAGTACAATGTTGAGGATGTTGAGAAGGGCCCAGGAGCATTCAGGTAATTAAACTTTTGTGTACTCATTATTGATTGAAGAGCTAAGTGATGAAATCTAGACACATGCGCGTCATATGATTTGGTAAGCATGGAAGTCAGAGAATGTCTTTAAGAACATGTTCTATGTTCTAATTGATTGATACTGACCACCACTTATCATCCAATCATGATTTTAAAGTGTCTCTGACACCCTTGCTTTCTCTTGAATGAACATGAACCTTTGCATAACACGAAACTAATTCTGAACTTTTCTCTTATAGATGTTATTTGGATGTTGGTCTAAACCGCACAACCACTGGTGCCCGTGTCTTCGCTGCCATGAAAGGCGCCGTTGATGGAGGTTTGAACATTCCTCACTCCACCAAGCGTTTCCCTGGTTACGATGCCGAGTCAAAGAGCTTAAACGCTGATGTTCATCGCGCTCACATCTTTGGCCAGCACGTCGCTGAATACATGAAGACCTTGGAGGAAGAAGACCCAGAAGCCTTCAAACGCCAATTCAGTCAATACATCAAGGAAGGCATCAATGCCGATCATGTAAGTTACTTGACTCTTTAAGACGTCCAAACAAAATTACTGTTTAATAAGATTAATATTAAATCAGTGTCGAATTTGGACTACATGAAAATACCGAAATCAATCTTGCATTAATGCTTATGATAGCAATTTTGCTTGGATTAAGTTATGACAAACATTTGAATCAATCGATAATTTGAACAATATTTATAATCCTTTCACTTTTAGATTGAGGAGATGTACAAGAAGGCCCATGCTGCTATTCGTGCCGATCCATCGCACGAAAAGAAGGAGGATAAGGTACCAGCTAACAAGAAGAGATGGAACCGCGCCAAGATGACCCTTTCAGAGCGCAAGAACCGTGTTGCGCAAAAGAAGGCATCGTATGTCAAGAGGTTACAGGCACAGTCAGAGGCCTAGGAATGTTTATAATGTATTTTTTATTGTCTACAGCAATCGGTCGGGCAATATTAATAAAAAAGAAAATCGTCAAAATCGTAATGTATCAATGTTTCTCCCACCGACATAGCATATAATATATACTTCCCTTTATACATGCAGTTTAAAACTTATTGCTTGGATGAACGCGCAGTGTATACGGAAAGAACATTCGTTCAATTACCCCGATCGAGTTAGATGGGTTAATTAATGACATTACATACACTTCCATCCAGGTGATTTTACTCTGCATCGTCATATAAACTCAATAAAGCTGCCATTCCGCTATTAAGTAAAACGTCGAATCGTTCCGATCGCTTTGGTTGTTTGCTTAACTTTATTCAGTGCTAATGTTTTAACAATCCCGGACGATCATGTACTGTATCCGCATACCACAGTATAAACTGATTTATTTTATCGTTAGCTTTATGCACTCAAAATCACGTTGCGCATTAGCTATTCATGTATTCAATTTGCAAACCAAATCCGCGTGTACAAGACGTGAATTGTTTTGTGGCGCTGTATATCATTCAGCAGATCTAATTTAGAAGTCTTTACAAGTCTTACGTGTCACATTCGGTCGCATTCAAATACCAAGTTTAGATATGTTCCCTATTCACAGGGGAACTCAGTTTTCACAGTAACGTTATTAGCTGTATAAACATAGCATTTCTCCCCCGTGCGAATAGCTCGAATGAAAAAGCAAGTAAAACAACGTGAGCAAACGGATCCGAAAAGCGGCGTCAAGCAGAATGATGAATCGTTGTGCTTTTGCCAAGTTGAAGAAGAAGAAGAAGAATAATTCGTGTGCGTCGTTTCTTTGCAGTTTATGTGGCAATGCATCAGGAATGTTTGAAACGTGTACAACTTTCTTGTTCGCTTGCATAACGAGCGCATTCTCGCTTGTTTGCTTTAGCCACTTGCCTTCGATCGTTTTGTTTCAATATGGTTCGCCTCGAATGTGCATTCAAGTGACGGCAATTTAATTGCAGACTGCAAATACGAATGAGATGCGAACCAAACATGCGTAAATTATACCTTGCTTCAATCAGCTCCTTTCGAGTGTGTGCTCGAGTTGAAATTTCAATTAAATTCAATAATTATTAACAAAATCAATTTGCCCTCCTATTATCACCATTGGTGGTCCGTTTGCAAATCCTCTAATCCAGTGATTTCTAAAATGGACGCTAATGTAATCGCGTTAGGGCAATTACAATGGTCCTAGGGTTGTGAAATTGGAAACCTAATACCCATTCAGTTCCTGTTTCAAGGAGTCTCTCGTACAGTACAATTGTGCATTCAGACGATGCAAACGTAACGTTAGAGCCATGCTCAAAATTGATCTTCAAATCGATATAACTTTCGATTGACTGGATTTGAGCTATACCAAACATGGCAAACGTGATTTTTCGTTAAATTATTTATCTTCCAATGGTAATATCTATTTCGTTGACACAAGTGACACTTCTTGGTAGAACTCAATTTGAAAATTTGATGTTCACTCAAAACCTGATATTTTTCAAAACAATAAATATAATAGTTTGAAAATATAATATTTAAGAAACGATATTTATATCATTATAAAGTTTATGCACTTTCTATAGATGCATCCAATTTTATTGGAGAAGGACCAAGAGCTTGGAAAATGAATTTTGATTATGACGTTTACAAATTGTTGCTAAACTATTCGTTCGATTTGAATTAAATTTAAGATTCATGAAATTCAGCTATCTTATTATTTAATTTCACGACGATTACCTCTTATGGATAAACTATACCATCTCGCATGAGAAAAATAATTAATCCAAGATGTGAACCGGTGTGTAAAATGCAATTAAGATGTAGTTGCGGCACGGCAGATTAAGATATGTAATAATTGGACCGTTTGCGAAATGCCTGGGCAAAGAACTTAATCAACTTAATTATATCGTAATCCATTCCTGACGGAGAAATTAATCAAACGTGCGCGCATCTTGCTGTTAATTGCTGTATTTATAGGCGGCGGGCGGCGGCGGCGCGCGCGCAAAGGGACCTTTCAGAGTTTTGGGTCAAGGATTATGCCGGATATGCCAACTCTAATACCGTTTCTATATTTGTTAAGCACTTTATTGTTTCCGTTCCTTGAATTTGTATGAGCTGAATTCTATTATGTACGATATACAAATGAGATTCACTTTTGTATCGCGCAATAAGCAGCACGCGGATAAGTGTGGCTCCTCACCCTTTCCAATAAAATTTTACTCTCTGTCTCTCGTTGTTGGAATCCTCGAAATCTCCGCGTAAGCTCTGCGTAATTTCCAATTTTATTCCGTTTGTTGTTCACATTGCTACGCAATTATTCAAAGCACGTTTTGATTGTTGATGCTGCGCAATGAAATGAGTTATAATAATACGCGACGATTGCAGCGAGTGCATGAACATTGCGTGGGTTTGCGCTTAGTCGAGTTCATAAATGTGCAGTGGTTTTGAGATAATTAATTACTAAAGTGCAAGTTTGCGCTCGGCATAAATTGTAAAGTGCACCGCGTTGGATCAATTTAATGAACAACATATCATGCCAACTATGCCGCTGTTGATGATAACATTAAAAGACAAACATACCTCAAGAGAGAAAGCGAGGAATGCGTTGTACATAAATCATAAAAGGGTCGCTTGTTTATGTTTATAAAATGATTTTTAGGGGATGTTTAATGTTCAGTCAAGTGAGGTATATATGTTTAATTTATTTCACAATAATATCATATATATTGATATCAGCGCATATATGATTTAATAAACTTTAACATTGACAAAATCGCTAAGTGCTTTTATATATTTTGTGTTATTGATAGAAATTGACACCGAAATTTATATTTATCCAGAAAATAAGGCAAGTACTCACGGTTAATAAAAATTTGTTGAAACTTTGACGAAGCAAAAATGAGGCGTTGATTGAAATCATTGATATAAATGTTAAATAATGCTTTTTACTGTAATCAAATAGATTGATTCTTTTTGGGGTTGAGGAAGTAATTAACATAAGTCACTGAAAATTGAAATGAAGTGGAGTGTTGATGCTGATTTATATTTGGTAAGAAGTTCGCAATTTAACTAAAAGCTATTTTTTAGTAACATTATTATTATATCACTAGAATGTTATATTATTCGTTGATCAAACCAACCGAACAAATAAATGACATTCCCGGGTATATAGAGTAAATACATTAGAGATGCCCATAGTTTATTTGAAGCTTCATAAAATGAAAATGTTATAATTAAGCCTTTATTTTTAAAATAATCATCAATAATCAGTGTTAGAAAAATCAACATGAGTTAAGATTATCTCCTTGATATTCTAGGTAAGATTATGCTAGTTAGCTACAGGAGTACGAGTAGATGAAGAGTGTTAAATTTGTATACATCTTCCCTTACTTTCCCATTAGTTTTTAGTTGTTTGAGGTGATTTTTCTACTTTTGTTTAATTCTGTCCATCTTTGTACATTGAAGCCAATCTTCAACAAAAGGTCTTTTATAATAATTAAAAAAAAATTTTAGCATTGGTTAATTTCGTGACCTTCCAGTGTATTAGAGAAAGTTATATAGAAACTTATATAAAGGGTCAAATATCATGGCAATCTAAGCCTGAATGCATATGCCCATCTTCTCCCTTTTGTATGCGAGGAATAGTCGTACAGAATATTAAGATAACTATGAACAAATTGGAAGCCATTTTCAAATTAGAACGAATATGTTTGTGCAAAGTATAAAAACGCACAAAAATATGAGTAAGTAGTTAGAAAAATAGCGTTTCATGTTAAAATATGTATAAAACGTCAGCAAATCTCTTTTTATAAAAAATTATTTGTTGTCATCGGGATCTTTTCATTTCATGTGACTCCAGACTTCTACTTGCAGCGAATTAATTGCTACAGAACACTATCTAGCCAATATTACTTGAAAATTTTACCACTGGTATGGCCATCACTAATGGTTTTACTTTAGTTGAAACTTTTTATCATACTACGGAATATCATTATAAGTATTAATATAAATGCAATTCTTTCTCTTTTGAGTTGAGGAAGTAACTAAAAATATTGCTAAAAATTGAATAGAAAAACGAGTAAGATACTAATAATTTACTAAGTCCAGAATTTAACCAATAGTTATTTATTAGTAACATTATTAAAATCGCGACAATGTCATTTCATCAGTTGAACAAACCAATCGATCAGAAAAATGGCATTACCTAGCATACATCACGGGACAAGTTACAATCTTTAGCATTTTTCCCTACATAAATTTTGAATACAGATTATTGATTTGCAGCGACATACAATTAATACTTTATGAAACTGCAAAAATATTACGCAATACATAAAATTTCCCTAGAAATTAGAGCTCAAAGATTATATTCACAACTAGACTTTCCTGTTTTGGAACATATAATCGGTATCAACTGCTAATATATTACTATATTTCAGTCTTCTATCAAAATTTTAATACACTTGCCGCATTAGTACACTTACCCCACAACTTAAATTTTTAATTTTAGAGGCTACTTAATACGCCTAACTCGCTAACTTAATACTAATCAAACAAAACAATATGATCCTTCTACTAATTAAACAACCATAAGCTGTGGAAAAGCTTAACGATTTGTGCGAGCAAAAAATGCCTGAATGCATTAATAATTTCCATACACTGTTGAATGTTGTTCGACGAGAGCTTTTGGTAGGTATGCGCATACATATCCAACGACCGCCACCCGCCTGCCGGCGGCAAACTCTGGCGGTGGTGGCACGTCCGCCAGTCGCCTTTGATACGCGAAGGTGCGAGGGTGCTTTTTCGCAGACGGTGCGCGCATCGTCTTTGCGGTGCTTGTATATCAAGTTTTAAATAAAGTTTTCGAATCAAAAAATTTTAAATTCTAACCGTCCGAACGCGCTCGCTCCTAAACCCATTGTGTGCATAGTTCATCGTTGTGAATACTTGTGGAATCGCAACAAATCCGAGCACGGATCAGCTTGATAATATGAGGTAAACACAATTTAAATTACATTGTTTTCTCGAGGAACGTACATTCTTAAAAAAGCAGTGAAAGTTTTATTGACTCGTTGAGTGGTGCGCGTTCCACTCGAGTAGCGTTGGAATGCAAAGATTAATAGCGTTCGCAAAGAAGAAGAAGAAAGAGCGCAAAGAAAACGCGTCCGAGAGGAAAATTCACGACGAGATTGATTGAAGTTGACAATTCATTCAACAACAGCTCGACGCGTGTTTTAAGCCTTTTGCCGAAAGCAACGTCTTAGCATCGTCCGAAAAGACGCCGTCGACTTTCGCAGCAAGCTTAGCGCTTCATTAGAGTGCCGAGAGTCCGATGAACGATTACTTTGTTCGTTAAGACGCACACGCTTTCGTTCAATGATGGAGAAAATTTTTCAATAAGCGTTTAATTTACTTCAATTTGTGTCACAAAGTAATTTCCAGAAATAAATTGGAAACGCTTTCAAACTCTGCCTTTAATAACTTTTTTTTCGCTCGCCTTGAACGAAAGACATTTAGGTATATAATAATAATATATATATTAGGATATAGTAATAAACTTTGTTAATATAAATTTATTACCACTGTCTTTGTTATTGCAAACCACGTTTATAGTTATTCTGTGCGCGAGAGACACATCTCCCGGGTAAAATTTAAGGACATTTGCATTTTGAAGGCGGCGGGGAGGCGGCAATGGCTTTTAGTTGGGAACAAAAGTTTTTCATTATGCCGTTGCAGGATAATGCGTTCGAAAAGGACATTGGCGGCGGCGACGGCGGACGCCGTACAAAGTCATTCATATTCATGAACGTCTAATGACGCGGCCACATTATCATTACCATCAAGATGATTATGTTTATTATTATTGTCATCAGATTTTTGTTGTTATTATTGGTACGCACACACGCATCGGACGACAGCGAAAATGCGCGCTTGTCATTCTCATTTTTCACGGTTAGCTTTCGGGTAATAGACAGTCGAGATTTATTGCTTTCAGATCTGAGGAAAGAAATACACCAACCGGAAAACTGATATAAAACAAGAACGAAGAAAAAGTAGTAAAAAAAAAATTAATGATTCGTACATATTTTTTCGCAAAATAAATAAATATCAATCAGTAGATATAAACGCGTTTTGTTTTAACTTGTAGTAGAATGGGGTAAGTGTGTCAATGTGGTATGATTGAAATTGCAATATTTATGCGATATATTTGAAGTTCCTATCGATAATATCTTCAAAGGTTTGCTTTATTAATTACGGAACTTCTTGATTTATGGCAATTAGTTCAGAAGTATCTGAAGTAACGAGTTGTGCTTATTATATTTGAGATATAATTTCTAAGGAAATGTTTTGCTCTGTGAGTCTCAAAAAGTTGATACACTTGTCCAGTTTTCGCGCAGGAATTGCGTTATGTTGACAATTTCTTAAAAAAAAACATAAAATATAAATGAGCAATAAATTAAAGAAATATAGTTTCAAACTTCAATTCATAGAAACTCGATTCTAAATGCATATTGTTGTTAAGTATAATGGAATGGCGCAAGTGTACACCAGCATGTCATAATTGATTTTGAGGTTATTTAACTGGAAAACTGATATAAAACAATAAAGACTAGAGAAACATTAATCTGTCACAATATAAGCCAATATAAAATATCGCTAGATAGATAAATTTTGTTATAAAAACATCCATGTTGAAAACAAATTTTAATTCATTAATGTTGTTCGAGGAGAAATGATTTTCTCAATGAGACTCCGAAAGTTGATGAACTTGCCCCGTTTTCGTGTAGGGATGGCGTTTTGTTGCTAATTTCTTTGAATAACACAAAATATATATGAGCAATAAATTGAAGAAATATAGTTTCAAACCTCAATTAACAGAAACACCACTCTAAATGTAAATTGTTGTAAAGTCTCATGGAATGAGGCAAGTGTACACTAGTATAGTTTAATTAATTCGAGTTTATTCAACCGAAAAACTGATATAAAACAGTAAAGACTAGAAAAAAATTAATCTATTTTCAATATAATGCTATACAAAATAACGTTAGATAGATACATTTTGCTATAAACACAAATCCAAGTTCAAAACAAATTTTAATTCATTAATGTTGTTCGAGAATAGATGTTTTGCTGTGAGGCTCTGGAAGTTGATGCACTTGCCCTGTTTTCGTGCAGGAATCGCGTTTTCTGAACAATTTCTTTTAATAGCACAAAATATACATGAGCAATAAATTAAAGAAGTAAGTTTCAAACTTCCATTAACAGAAACTTCACTCTAAATGCATATTGTTGTAAAGTATAATGGAATGGGGCAATTGTATACTAGCATTCGTTAATTGATTTTGAGGTTATTTAACTGGAAAACTCATATTAAATAATAAAGACTAGAAACATATTAATCCGTTTCCAATATAAGCCAATATAACATATCACTAGATAGATACATTTTGTTATAAAAACATATCGATGTTGAAAACAAATTTCATTAATTAATTCATTAATATTGTTCGACGAGAGATGTTTTCATTTGTGAGACTTAGAAAATTGATGCACTTGCCCCATTTTCGTATAGGAATCGCGTTTCAAACTTCAATTAAAATAAATTTCACTCTAAATGCATGAGTACAATACATGGGCTACATGTACACTAGCATGCTTTAATTAATTTTGAGCTTATTTAACCAGAAAATTGATATAACCAATAATGATTAGAAATATGTTAATGTGTATTCAATATACTACAATATAAAATATCGCTAGATAGATACATTTTGTCATAAAAAGATTTTAATGTTAAACCAAATTTTAATTGATTAATGTTTAGACAGTTGATGCACTTGCCCCGTTTTATAGGAGGAATCGCATTTAGTTGACAATTTCTATAAAAGGGATAAATTAAAGAAATATAATTTCAAACTTCAATTGAAATAAATTTCACCCTAATGCATATTGTTTTAAAGTTTAATACATGAGGTTAGTGTATATTAGCATGCGTTGATTAATTTTGAGCTTATTTGAGCGAAAAACTGATATAAAATAATAAAGACTAGGAAAATATTAATCCGTTTCGATTTTAATGCAATATAAAATATCGGTAGATAGATACAGTTTGTTATAAAAACTTATCGATGTTGAAAACAAATAGTAATTCATTAATGTTGTTCGAGGAGAGATCTTTTCCGCTGCGAGACACAGAAAGTTGACGCACTTGCCCCGGTTTCCGTGTAGGAATCGCGTTTTGTTGACAATTTCTATTAATAACACAGAATATATAAAAGCAATAAATTAGAGAAAGATAATTTCAAATTTCAATTAAAATAAATTCTACTCTAAATGCATATTGTTTTAAAGTACAAAACATGGGATACATGTACACTAGCATGCGTTAATTAATAGTGAGGTTATTTAAGCGAAAAACTGATATAAAATAACAAAGAAGAGAAAAATATTAATCCGTTTCCAATATAAACCAATATAATATCGCTAGATATATACATTTAGTTATAAAACATATCCATGTCGAAAACGAATTTTAATTCATTAACGCATTAGAGATATAATTTACTGAAAGGCGTATAACAACATTATTGATAAAATTTATAAAATAAATACGCAAACGTGCAATTAGAGCCAAGCGTGATTCAGATGTGAATAAATAAAGGGAAAGCAAAATGCATAAAATGTAAATAATACCAAGGTGATGTTGCAGTAAATTTCAATAATAAATAACATTAATAAAATAACAAGTCTATTTATTCATTTCAACGTTATTTTGCATTTGCTATTGTTGCCAGAAAACTAGAAGTTTTCCCTGTTAACGAGTTGATATTTTCCACCTTGTTTAGCTTTTCAAACGAATAAATGTCACGTTAGTTGTTCAGTCAAGTTGAATGAAAATGCATCTAAAACGTTGCACATGTTCAATAAAAAGTACGTGCACATTTTCCAAGAAAAACAACAAAGGCAGATAAAAATTCGGAACAAGTTTGTTCTCGCCTCATAAATTCGCCTTGTGAAAGAACCGTTTTTGCAATTAGTGTTTACGTTTTTTGTTTATTCTATTTCATTTTCCTCGTAGGTACACGCAAAATAATGAATTTCCCAATATAAAACCGCGTCGAAAATATATCCCACACAACTCTTTCTCAATTTTCAATTTTAATGAATTTTGTTTACTAGCTGAATTTAGTTCAATTAAAATAATACGCAAAATACGTTATCGTATCAATTTCCAATAACAAAGCATCCATAATAAAAATTTAAACCCCAAAAACAAGCATGCATTCCCCTCTAATAAAAATGTTGTAAATTTTAAATATAAAAATGATGGATGAATCTGTGATACTGTGATACCTACATAATCGCAAATGTGCAAATTTGAATGCATGATATTCAGATTCCTCTATTCTATTGTAAAGTCAGAATTAGCCAGAAACATTAATCATTATACGAAGGGTAACACAACATTCAACCATTTTCATTCTCGCAGTGGTGTTTCACATACCTAGAGGGATCAAAAACACGACGACTACGACGACGACGACGTCAATATTGATGCTGATTCCTTAAGAGGCCCTTCTCTATTCATGCCGGAAATGCCGACGACGTCAACGGCAGACATTGAAATCGACAGTTAAATCGACGGATATAAACGAGGGCGCACGCGGCGCGTCCAAAGTGCTCATCATCGACTTTACGGAATTATAGTACTGCGATGCACACACTCGAAACGTAAAATTCCACCAGTGCTGAATCGAAAACGGAAATGCGCACTTACGGGAAATAAAAATAAATGATGCGTTTCGCGTTGGAATTGCACAAAATTGAGCAACGCATCATAACCGTTTTACAACCCTTTATCATCGCTTTCATATAATAATAAATATTAAACAATTAAAAACGTATTTTACGCGAACGACGTAAACATTTATATGATCGCAATAAAATATGTCAAATAAATTACGATCGTATTCTGTCATATTTTGCTGAACTACGCGTTTGAATTGTCAACAACTAAATTGGAACACTTAACAATTTCGTACGAGTCACCAAAAGTAGATTACTGGAAATTCGAACCGTAACACGAGGGGTTGAGGGGTTGAAATTGCAACCATGTAGGTAGTAGTAGTAGTAGCTCTCTGATTACCGCTGACATCAATAATATACCCAGCAGTGTTTTAATGACACGCATAATGTGATCTATCTCAATTAGCGTCTATTACAGTTTATCACTATTCATCTTCATTGCGATTCTACGTAACAATTAGATTTCGTTGGAATCTATGCAAATAGATGTCACCGATCAAGTTGTGCTGGCATAAATATTTGATATCAAACACGGATTCGATTACCGTGTGTATAACAATTAGATTACTAATAGTCGAGCGGTTGTGCTTTGGTTAGGAAAATTCCGGAAAATTGCAAATCTGAGGTAGGAACACAGAAAGCTTGTTGCGAAACTGTTGTGATGCATTTCAAACACGATGCATTATGTTCATAAATGTTTGCAGTTTTACTTATACAGAGTGTTTCAATTATCATCCAAAGTTAATTTCCTAGGTGGTTACCACCAACCACCTAGGAAACAATGAAATTTAATCACTATCAATCATTTGCTACACCTTGTATGCAGGTGCAAAATGAAATTCATGTGAATAATGGAAAATTTGAATTATGATCTCGCTGATGTACATAACAGATAGCAATTTGGTTGCTTCATTGTAGCTACCTGACAATGCATTTACCCAGGATAATACCACAACACGGTTTAAACGCAAAACGCGAAACATTGTTTCTGAAACAAACTCGGAGCATTTAGTATTTCATCTTTTTCGGGATTGAATTCTTTTTAATTAACTGAAACCAATTTATTTTATCGCCGCGCAAAACTATGGTTTGCCTAGCGAATCGGAAATATTTGCATAGAAACCGAGTAAAAATAAACAATTATCGCAACGAATGCAAAAAATTGTATTAGGGGGAACACGATAGAAAAATGCTTGCGCTTGCGGTTTATTTCATGTTTACTCAATCAATAAATAGTATCATTGCTATCAGCGAAACATATCAAAACAGAATATTTTTATACCGTAGTTTCTATTATATCATATACAGGGTGACCCAGATATCGTGCACCATTGGTAAATTAAAAATAAGCACAAATGTCGTTAAGGAGGTTATTTAGCATAAACGTATATATGCTTGTTTGCTTGTTTACTCATATTATTTCGTGTCACCCGGGTGATACATCAGTTGTTAATTCATGTATGTACCCATTCATTCCCTCTTTGAGGTCGCCAGCGAGCGTGTTAGGTTACGGTACGAGTTCAAATTGGCACTTGCTTTATGCAGTTGCATCGCTTGCTGGGTATAACAAACTCCTCGATGCGTGAGGCTAATACGCTGCTTGAAGATATTGGTTTGTGTGGTAAGTTACATCCGAGATTCAGCCACATGTCCACCACACATGTTTACTTCAAACACTGCGTCAGCTTTATGCACCATCCGGGTTGTTTGCAGTACATTTCGAAGCAAACGGCCGCGTAAAGCAAGTGTCAATTCCAACTGGTACTCTATGTACTTAGAGGTAGATATCCCATGCTCAGAAGGGTAAGGATAGAAGTACAAATCATTTAATCACCTTCAATCACCTTAATGGCCTATTTTAAATTTCGCATGGCGCACAAATGCTGAAACACTAATTTCGAAATGGATTTAATATCAGAAAATTTAATTATTCAGTTATAGGCAGTAATCAGAATTAATTTACAATTGTAAGAAGAATGACCGTAAGGTTATAGGAACATTCTTACGTTTTGCATTGGTGCACAATCTCTGAGATACCCTGTACATCTATATTATAGTTTTAATTGAAACTCTAAAAAACGAAACGCAACTGATTTCATTTACGCTTAATGAGTTTAAAATAAACTCAACATGTAATCCAGGTAATTATTTAATTAAATAGTTGAAAAGTTCAATTTCCAAACCAAAGTTCATCTTTTATCCTTGGTACGTAAATATACACCCTGCATGAATGACCAAGGATGCATTCAATTAACCGCGGGCGCTGTTAACATAGTGAGGATATCAAATATCAGCAAACGTATTCCCCATTGACCAGAGATAAATTCATGTTTGCGCAACTGTTTATGCTCGAACGCATGCGACGTTTGATTCACCAATTACCTCCAGTTTGTTTACGATTCCCATGTATGTAGAAATCTATCCATCTCTATGAGCTCACTAACTAATGGGGGGCTATCTTATTATTTTCCGGAAAACATGTTCTTGCAACGTAAAAAAAAACGAGAAAATAGGATAAAACATGGAAATTCAATAACAACATTTCCGCTCTTTATTATCGGCGGGGCCGCATGGAAGGAAACTCTTATTGAATTGTGAATAAAATTCTTATGGTTAGTACGCACAACATGGAAATATGGAAAATTGGAATAGAAAATGAAAAGTTTTATGTTTTCCTTTCATAGAAATAAGAAAATCGAAATTCCATTTGCAATTATGCGAGAAAGATCGAGGCAGATTGCAATCTAGTTTATTATCTCTTATAGATTAAATCTAATACGCAAACACGAAACGAGAGATAAATGATAAATAATCAGGCGAATGATGAAATTATTAAGCGATTCGAAGCATTTGTTTTAATTAGCGCGCGCCTTTCATTTACGCTTAGCGTGACGTTTCCTTTTCCCGTTTAATGCCTTGCACGTTGGCCCATTTTGCCGAAATACGACGCTCTTGATTACACTTTTTTTCCACCACTTTCTATTCGCACCTTGTCCCACATTCATCCCTTATTATTTGCTCTCGTTTTATCGCGCCCCTAACTCACAGGGCGCGCGCAAATATATTTTTGGCAATTTCAGTCCTCCAGTCTTTTTCTTCCTCCACCGCCGCCGCTTCTCGCATTTTTTTCCATCGACGTTTCAGCAACGAAAGCGTGCTTTATCTATCAGACTCGGTGCTGCTCACTGAACGAGTTTTCATATTGCTTCCATCGTTTTTCACGTAGCATTTTTTATGATTTGCTTTCGGCTTTTAAAAAATGAAACAAAATTACTTTTTTTGTGTTGGCGAGAGCCACGCACAATAATAACATATTTAACATGAATTTATTGAAAATATCGCGGTATTGAAACATTTTTTCCGCCTTCAGTCTTATCGCAATTTAGGTGGTACGTGAACGATATTAATACTAATGCAAAACTCAGATTACTGAAACGCTCAGATATACGGATTGGGATTGAATGCGGCATTAGTGCGCAATACGTTGGAAATTAATTACTGCTTTTCATCTTCATTATCAATGCGAACGGAATTAATGAATGCTCAGTCGTGTACATGCGCTGAATGCGTACAATGTGCACACAACGTATACACAAATGTAATAAATTGTTGCTTTGTATTTCATAAACAGCACGCAGCTCGTTTTTAATTTAACCTCCTCGTTTTGCAACATTTAATCGTTATTGTAAACTACCAACTCTTTACCTAGAAAAATGGACTTAAATTTAGCGTGCATCTTATGGTTATTAAACTTAATTTATTTAATAAATCGTCTTTAAATGCGTCTTGTAAGTACACCGGTAACTCGACATACGAGATTTTTGAGATCCTAGCTGCCAAGCGAGCGATATTATGCTTTGAGATGCGAGCAAGATTTGTGATACGAAGAATCGCACACTCGTCCAAAATGCCCATTTTCTTTTTCAAATCGCTATATCTCAAAAACTACCACACTAATTTTCAAACATAAAATTTTGTTATGTATGAGATTTCATTGTCTATAAATCTATTTAAATAATTAAATAATATTCTAAAGTAATTAATGTTTTCATTTTGGGATAACTATGTATTAATTGAAATCAAAATCTTCTTACTTCCCTCCCTAAGAATTGTTAGCAAAATCAATCAAAAACATTTAGAGAATAAAACCATTCAAAGGTATTAGATTAGAAAGCAAACCTCTATTTATTACTTATTTTGCCGGGCTTGAAACATGATTTGAAATACGAGCAAGATTTCGAAACGAATTAAACTCGTATGTCGAGGTACCACTGTACCTATATTCTTAATTTAAAACTCAATAAAGCTAGTAAGAGTTATGTTAACAACAAAGGAAGAAATGTAATCTAAAAATTACTATAAAATACATTTGTCTAAAAATTGTCTTAAAAATTAAGATGTATATAGGCTAATTGAGTGAGAAAGTGTTTAAATTAATTTTCCTTTGATTGCAGTTTTGGCCATCGTCATCATCACGCATTTGTCTTCTGACAGCCGTCAACAAAGCAGTTAACGCGCACGTATACGTCAATTATTCATTGCGTACCTACTACGGTGTTGTGTGACCGCCTCCGGTCGATAGCGCATTTTCGCTGGATTGCGATCGAGTCGCCGCTGCCGCTGCCGCCAACTTTCGTCTCGCTGTGCGTGAGTGCATATGATCGTGCGCGCGCGTATGTGAGTGTAATCGTTTTCGCGCGCGCTTCTCCCGACGCTCATATCGTACAATAACGAGATAACGAAGAGACGGCACCGTGAAGCACGACAGCGGATTGAACATGACTGAAGAGGATTCGGGCCCGAGCGGCGAAAGGTAACAATATACTAAATTTAGATTTTCAATTGACACTGTCGATTTTTATTCATGTCCTCTCTATCAACCGAAATATTTCTGGGAAAGAAACCCGCACATGATAAGACATACTGATCTATATCTTGACAAATTCCCAATTGAAAATTTTCTCTTTTTTAATCTTGATACATTCATCAAGCAAAAATCCTTTATGAAAAAACACACGCTGAGATGTAATAACTTTAAAAAATAATGAAACTAATATGCAAAGTGTGCGTAGGACGTTATTTTCCCTTCATTAAAATTACCTGGAAAAATATGGTCGACAATTTTTTTAATTAAAAGAGAAAAGTAATATTTTATGCCTTTAATTCACTCTAATGACATTTTTTCTCGACTGATGTAATCATTCTAGACGCATGTGAAATATCACTTTAATTCCTTGAATATCAGCTTCTCATGCGACAATAAAGTGCTATTATGTAATAATTGAATCTAGCATTATATTAAAAATTCATATTGGGTACTTACGCTTTAAACTTCATTAGTTACGATTCCTTGGAAAATGACCAGAAGAAGACAATCACTATTAAGGATTGAAGAATTGAATTGGTTTTATGATTACAACTTTTATGAACCACGAAGGTAAATGGTGGTAACAGCGAGGGGGTCTTGAACTTAGGGAGTTCGAACTTGTATTCTTGTAATGGATGGGCGGAATCACCGTTCAACTTTGAAGACTGAAAAAGTTATGATGATAAGTCCAATCAACCAATTCTTAGCAATGTTTCCGTTCAGCATCTTCCTCTTACTTCCCAATAAGTGGCAATCAATGGAGCGTTAGGCATAAGTACCTAATATGAGATTTATCGATTTCCAAGTTTTACCTCATCCCGGTTCCATGATTTCGACCCATAGCAATTCCTCCCTAAGAATTGTTAGCCATCAACCTTAAAATTTAAGGTTTAAAATTATAATTGGAACTGTTTAATAATCTACATCAATTCGGTAAACATCTATACCTACATAGATTTGCATATTAATACCCCTTTACGATCTATTTTAGGATTGAAACAATAGTGAATTTTGAGTTAATTGTTAATAATGTGGGAACGTTGATATGATTTTCTAATTACCTATATAATTAATGAATACTATATAGGCTGGAGGGAGTAAATCATAACGGGGGACGGAATACGTGGACTGCAAAGGCACTAATACGCCTAAGGGTGAAAAGTCATGGGGTCAACTGTCGGGTCTGGAAATCACTAGGTATTAAACATCATGTCACCCCTTATTCCCAATGAACTCTTTATATTTTATACTTTATGTACTGTATGATAACCTCATAAAAGAAAATCTGATTTACTCAAAAGCAAATTAAAACTTTCTACAATAATCATCAATTGTCAATAGCGCATTAATCCAACGATTTTCAAAAAAATTGAAAATTTAACCAAATTTAAAATAATATATGTATTATCAATAAACCCTTCCACCATTTTCTGGTATAGAGTACATATTTAAAATAACACTTAATAGTAATCAGCTATTATCATAACCTCATTAAGCAATTAGCTCATAAAATACACTTTTCCATCGCCAAAATTCACACCTACTTAACCAATAATCATCAATAATCAGCCGATAATCAAAACCGCTACCACATAATCATAATCCATAATCCATACATTTCCCAACAGCGTGAAAAATCACACCTACGCCATTAGCAATTTCCATTCGCGAAAATAAATACGTCATAACTCTACCAACGCTTCAACGCACCTCATAATAACCGAAAAATACGAAAAACATATTCGTCAAGTAACTTTAGACGCGCAGAAAAATAAGCGCGCTTGCTTTTACTACCCCTTTTACGCAGTTGCAGAGAGCGAGAGTTTGCTGCAAAGATGTTTGTCGTTAACCCGTTAAAATTCCAAACTGCCATCGCTGGCGGCAACATCTTTTTATCGCTTGTTGTGTTTGCTGGCAGCATCCTTATTGGCAGTTTCCTTTAACGTTGCGACACGTCGCATGGGGGATGAAAACGTCTCACGTTATGAATACAAATTGAAGGAAATTATTTGATAACTCACTGCCGCTTCCAACAAGAAAATCCAACCGCCTCCTCCACATTCACTCTTGCATTCGAATTATGCAAGTGTCTAAATTATTATCGCAAATGGAAAAACAACAATTAATTCGCCACTTAGGCGAACCCTCAAATTAATTAACGACTGTCTTAATAATATGTACATTAAAATTTAAAATTTACCCCGAATCTCATGAATATTCAAATCAACTTTGCAAACTTTTGCGTGTGCGCGAGTGAAGAAGAGCATGCTAAAGTTAATTAAATTAATAAACAACCCCGTTGCTTGGTTTACTTTTATTAATAAAACATCAAATGACTTCTGGCGGAGTTATGAAACAATAATGTTATCATGAAATGGATACTTTGTTATTCACCCTTAAATTAATTATCGACCATCGTCCCCCAACTATCAAGGGTACACAAAAAATTTTCCGAGCTCACCTCACCGCGAGAAAAGAAACCACAAGAAAGCGAATGACTGCTTTCCGTGTCATTTCCCACGTAAAGGGGATGCATCCGCTCATTGCGCTTTAAAGAAGTCGAATTCATCTCGAGCGTAAAAAAGGGGTGAAACTTTAAATTCAAGTGGCGTAACATCCTGAATTTTCCTTGATGTGCCAAGTTAAATATTTGCAGATCCTTTGCGCCGGAAAATAGGTTAACCGAAAATATAAAAACATTTTATTATATTTTCACGCATAGTTTAACGCGATAAAAAACTAAATTTTGCGAAGATCGATCAATTACCTCGAAACGTCGTTTACAGCGCGACGATAAAATCTACACGAGCGAAGGATAGTGCTTGAGCGCAATAAAAGCACGTAAAAACGGCAGGAAAACGAAAGCACGCTCACGTTTTGAGAATCCAGCGCCGCCGCGTTCATTTTCCACGAAGAATTCGCATTAACATTAATGTGTGTGCCGTCTTAGTGAGTGGGATCCTCATAACGGATCACGACCTGCATGGATGGATGAAATGACGCCGAAATTTATTTCCGTCGTGCGTCGTGTTTTCAAATCTCGCTTGCCAGGATTTCCTTTTTGCTTCTCTTATTGTGTGTTGGCATCAGCCGTACTCGCAGCTTTTCCGCTTTTCCGCCCGCGACTTTGCAAAGTTATGCGCGACAAAGGTCATAAAGATCAAAACATGTTTTCTTTTCGCGATTAATCTATTAGCGACTTGAAAATATGCGATTGCATAATCTCTAAGTGCTTGATATGTTTGCAGTGACATTTTCTGAAGTCTAATGCTATTGTAGTATTAAATATGTTGTTGTTATTCGGATGATGTTTGAAAATGGAGGCTTTATTGGGTTAAAAAGGTAAAAGTTCAGTAGGGCAAATGTAAGTAATATAATCGTTAGTGCTACGACAGCGATATTCATATTGCATATTGCATTCTGCGTGGGCGCATATACCTGATATCATCACGAGTATATTATGGGTAATATCTATTCACCGCACATCCCACGCATCTCGAGTGTCTTATGCATACCGCACATATGTACACGTATCGATATTCTATTATATAACGTTACGGATTCAATTCATAGTTTGGGAAACGACGTATTATTATTTGCTAACAGACATGAATGGTAATTCAATGAAGTAACTTAGAACTTGATTGACAAATACTTACCATAAATTCCATAAATGATTTTTGTTAGATTTTTAATTTAAAAGCATTTTTCATTTCATAAGAAATATAATAAATAATATTGACTTGATAAAATTATTCAAAAATTTTACTTAGGAATTAATAACCACAAATTCAAGTTACACGTTTTTTAGTATATCTTGTAATCTATGAAAGATCAAAATAATTCTTTCACCACCAAAACTATAATTAAATTTTTGACCGGTCATCTAATCATGAATCTTTCGGAAATAAATTCTTCGTAATAAACTCGTAAAGTTAAGTAATTGTTTCCTTTGGCAAATTTTATATGAAAGTGAAAAAATGATCCTTCTTTGTTCTGTTAAGTTATCAAATTGGAAACGGTAGGTAACTGTGGACATGATTCAACAATTTAAATTTCATATGAGAATTAGGCACAACCCCCAGTCCATAGTTCGAACTATGAAAGATATTGAAATAATTCTTTCACCACCAAAAAGTTTATTAAATTCTTGATCACTTATCATCTAATCGTGAATATTCCTTAATTAAATTCCGCGTGTTAACCCCTAAAATCAAATAGAATCCATTCACCACCTGAAAGATGATTAAATTTTCAATCATTTCAGATTTAATCCATAAATATGCCTCAATAAAATTCCACCTAATAAACCCCCAAAGTCAAAACTTTTTTCGCCCCTCTGCGAATATTAAGTGAATACTCCTTAAAAAAATCGGGTGCATTCAACCCTTATCAATAAAATCACCCCAAAATTCCGCAAGTTACCGAAACAATTCTAAACTTATTTTTTTTTTCAGTTGCAGCAAGCAGCAACCGGAACCACCATCCGATTCTCTCAGTTCACAGAGGTAAGCAGCGTTAATCAAAAATTTACAACCCGAATCCTCTTACAGATAAGACTTCGCACTGGAACGAAATCGAATAATTTATTGTCTTCCTTGTTCGCCGACGCAAATATAAAAGTAAATCAATCCTGACAACTTGTTTTGCGACCAATCGCGTACACACTTCACCCGCGCTTTACGCGAGTTCACATCGACGTCAACAATATTCGCATCGATTTTACACTGTTCTTTTTTCCGCAACAACTCTTTTGTCGTCTACAACATGTAACAACATTGTATTCCATTCTGCATACGAAATAAGCTTCGAGTAGCTTCGACTCATGATAATGCGTGAACTGAGCAAGAAAACTTTTGCAATTGTGTGTTCTTTTATCCAAACCATATACAGTGCACCCACATCACAATATAAATCTCCAATCGAATCAATTCTTGAAAAAAACTTTATGAATCCATAGAAAATTACCGCATAACCGCCGCCAAAGACTTTTGATCTCAAAGGTCGAGATCAAAAGCTTTTCAAAGGAATGTGAACAGGAGTTGGAGTTGACTGTAGAAGAAATTATAAAAAGGGCTCGCGCGCGCGTAGGTTTGAAAAACTTTTTGCCACAAAATAACGCAGACGGCTATAAAATGCGATGCTAATTTGGTTTAAGCTAACGCTTGACGCACTTGAGAGGGACAGACACAGACAGACAGCATAGACAAACATGTCAAATTGGATTAGACTGTTTTGTTATTTTTTATCGCACACTCGTTATCATGCAAATAAACTTTTTATCCCAATTCAATTGAATTTAAAAATACTCGTACGCGTTATATTCTTGACGCACACAAAGTTCAATGCCACTTTGTTATTAATTAATGAATAGTTTCAGGCAACGTTGCCGAGTTTAATCAAAAGCAGAAGGCGGAGAGAAATAATCTCTCCGGGGAATAATTTAAAAGGAGCAAAATTGTTCGAAACGGAAAAGTTGTCGGCGACGTGTACGCCAACTTAAATTAGACAATTTCAACATTTCCACCTCGTCGGCGGCGGCGCACCTTCATAAAGTTTAGGCCGCGTTTTGCGGATTCATTGCAGGACGCGCGCGCGCGCACGCCTGCTTATTGAAGATATTGGCTTGCTGCTCCAGCTGGCGCGCAGCGGTATGTCGTATTGTATGTCGTCCTTCGTTCCGCGCGTCCTTGAAACTCGGCGAGAAACTCATCTCAGTTGAATATACGCAGTCGAAAATGAAAAGGGTTTCATGCTGGCAGCGGGAGCGAGCACTGCCGTTCGCACGCTGCGGTTAATTTGCTTTTTGGCACTGGGCCAGACGGCGGCAAATTGCACACATTGCCAACAACTTGACGATCTCGTACCATAAACATAGCAATTATTTTTCGACAAATGCATCCAAATTTTGTAATAAACCATTTAACTAAGTGCCAATCTTTTTCATTGATGTACAATAGGAAAATATGGTTAACGACATATAAGGGAGAGGGATATTTGCATTAACGGAGCAAGTGCATTAATATCTTGTAATTAATGAAAAATTATAAAAATTGCACTATTTGAAATATAAAATTTGCTAAATTAGTTAGAAATTCCGCGAGTTATGTTCCGAAACACCAGAAATAACAAGAATTTTGAGTTGTGCTTTGAGCTCTCATTTTTAAGGATTTTACTATAAACTAATAATCTTCGTTGAATTATCAAAACGTATGGAGGAAAACTAGTATATGTAGCAACATGAAAATATTTAGAATTCTAAGAAACGTTCTAGGAAGGAATGTAATTTATTTGTTCAATTGGTTCGATCAATAAATGATGCTACTGTGTGATGACTCTAATGGTGTTACTAATAAATAGCTTTTAGTTAAATTGTACGTCTTAATGCTCCTTTAGTTCAAATTTTCTGTGACTTATTTTAATTACTTTCTCAACTCCAAAATGTAACAACATATTTGAATGTGATAAAAATCAATATCAATAATTATTATGATCATTGAACATGATAAAAAGTTTCCACCACTTTTTAATGCGCCTTGATGCATTCTCCTCGTTTTCGCGGCGAGTGCAAAAACCACATTTTGTTGACAATTTAAATTACCAACACAAAATATGTAAAAAGATTTTTTATTGAATGTTAACTCATGTACTCACTGTTATCAAGATATCTTAAATTACCATCTTCGAAATTGAATTAATGAAAAACTAGTGTAATGTCACCGCACTTTAGTTTCTCAATATTTTTTAATACAATAAAATAGGATAATTTGGTAAACTCTCTCTTATAATTTGGTCAGGCGCCTATATTCTTAAGACGTTACTGACATAGTGTTTAAGTTCCGATCACCTTAATTATGCCCTGGCGTCCAAAATGCCAAGCAAGCAAATGCAAGGTTACGAGCCCTTAATGACGTGCTGTGATTGCAAGCATGCTAATTGCATGGCGCCAAATTTCCATAACATAATAAACATGTTTTCGTTATGATTTGTTTACTTTGTTTAAGCCAAAAGGCGGATGATTCTAAATATTTGGAAACAAACTTTTAATTACTTCAAAATCTCTTCAAAATCCGGTAGGAAGAGTTTAAATTTAGTATTTTGCTAAATCTAGCCTACAATTTCACCTCAATAAAAACTACTACTAAATATTATTATCTTAACTCATACTAACAATATTCATTTATAAACAAAAAGTATAGGTAAATAAGCGATTCCCCAAACCTAGTTCAAGAGTCATTTAAATGGGATTTATTGAATAAACAATTACCCTATTTTCCGGACCACAACACGCACCCAAAATTTTTAAGATCATTTTTTAGGAAAATGCATTTACGTATATTACCCTTAAGACTCACCCAAACTTTGAGCCCATTTTTCTAAGTAAAAAAATCTCGTCTTATGGTCTGGAAAATGCGATACTTAAAGTTTAACATGTGAACCTAAGATCCTAAGACACATATTCGCATCATAAGACGCATCAAAAATTTGAACCCCTTTTCAACGTAAAATGGAATGCGGAAAACGCGCTTATTTATCAAATATTTCATTTTTACCAAATATGGTTAATGATTAGAAATTCCGTATTTAACTCCGACTTCAAGTTGCATTCATGCAATGCAAATATGCACGACACATGAATTGTGAACGCAAATACGATTGCAAATGCAAAGAAGTATTTATCGCGCGCAATCATCGATTTTATCGATTGCATTCATACCCTCAAGTGTGCTGCTTGTGAGTGCAGCCCGCAGTGGAATAGTTCACTTCGTCGATCAAACACCTACTCTACTATTCATAGATTTCTGGATAAATACATTTCCTACCAGCGCATGCAGACAATTAATTTGCAAACAGCACGAAGGTAACCTCCCCAATGAGCTAATTTATAAATTCTCGCAGTTGGAAATATCGCGTAATTAAAAACTCATAATCAACAAGTTTCCTATTCCGTTACCAGATTTTCTATTAACTGCATTTTTACTGATTCCCAAGTTTTAAATTCCAGTTGTATTGCATTACATTACAAAGATTAATTAGAAGTAGTAATAAGTTTTTAATGATTTTAACACAACTTTTGCTGAATGCAACTGCTTCTTAGAATTTACTTGCTTGGCTGCTGCATGTCAATGAAGTTATTTCCAGTTCCTCTAGTTTCCTTACTTCACCAAGAACTTTTTATATTTAATTAAGAAGCTTTTAAAGATGATACGAGTTTCGAAGTAATCGTTTCCAACTCTACTTGTTCCTAGCACTAGAAATTATTCGCTTCTTATTCAAACAGCTCTGGTTTCTTTTGTTCATCTCCCATGAGCACTGTATTTGATTTATAATTACTATTTACTGATCGAAAATCCCAAGATAGAAAACAAGTCGATGTTCTTCCAATTTCGCTTGTTTATTCTTACGTCAATTGCGGTTGTTTGTCGTCTCCGCAAGGTTAAGTATAAATGAACAATGCAATTCGACATTAATAATACACTTTGTTCGATTGCCTCACTACCGGCCACTTGCAAGCGCTAACTCGCCGCCCTCGGCTCGTAATTCTTGTATTTGCACACGAACAGAATGCATTTACGTCGCGTATTTACATTGTCACTTTTCAATTTCGAATCGAGTTGCGTTAAATGCAGTAATTGCATTCAGAGCGTGCACCGAACGTATCCAACCTTAAAACGTAATTGTTATTGATTCAGCGTTCGGAAAATGAAGAAATGTAGCGCCGAATCATAAGCATCGTGGGGGCGGCAGCGGTAGCGGTGGCAGTCGTGAGAATCTAACGTCTGATATATATATTTATAGCCTACGGGGAATGTCACGCGTCGCATTGCTTATATTACCACTCGACTCGAACAATATTGCGCGCATTCGAGTGTTAACAAGGCAAAGCACACAAACGTTATCTTTCTTCCATTTAGTTTCCTTGGCGTATCATTTTTTTTTGGTATGCAATAGTTTCGCACTTCTTACTACACAGTTGCAATATGCTCGTATTTCTGAAATTGTTTCAAGCAACAACAAACACGAATCGGTTGTTGCCTTCATCCATTGTGGCACGCCACAATGCAACCGACAATAATGGCGCTCGGATGAAAGAAATGTGGCGTGATCCAGGAAGCGAACGAAGCAAATTCCCTAATAGAATGGCCGCTTTCGTAGTACTCTCGGGACCGTTGAGGATCAAGCCATCATCCAGCAAAAGGATATCTATGATATCCTCATATTTCATGCCGGTTTATATAACTTTGCTCCGCATTCATTTTTATTTATTTGCGCAATCGCATGCGGTCATAGCGGGCTTTGTTAGACGCTGAGCTTAGGAAATGTTGCGGCTGTCCGCTTTTCATGATTATTGCAATACACATGTTGTGAATTCAATCTCGCGACTATTTTTAGACTGCAGCTTACAGTTTACCACAGAAATCAGTCGGGTATAATAATAGGAAAATATTTATCTTGATCATCCCCCGATTGCTAATGAAATAATTTAAACATTAAATGTTTATACGCGCGAATTGCACTAAATAATTCAACGTTTGCGTCAAATAGTTACAAGTCATTGGCTTTCGCACGTGCTAAGAGCGGAAAGCATCCCTCGGGAGCGATTCCTTCTAATTTATGAATGATCCGCGCAAACCCAACTCTCTTCACGGGAGATGCGCGCACATGTTTGAATTGTTAAAGAGCGCACAGCATCCATCCGCGAGGTGTACAAAATATCCTAACCCATTTTGCCCAGCCTCTCTCTCTCGATAAAACGGAAAAATAAATAGGGGAAACCCGACGCGAATGGGAATATTTGCCGGCCGTCTTTGGGGAGTTTGCGGATGCACGCATACGTGTGCATGAATTTCCATGCTATCACCATCATCATCGCACTTCCGGTCGGCCATCCGCACTTGAAGCATCTCGCATTTGTTATGCAATTCCACTCGCGCGTTTTCTTTGTGCCTTACCAGAGTGCTTTCGTCTGGATGCCTCTTGTCTCTTCTCGTACGAATGCGCATCGAGTTATGATATAGCGATAACGAGTACCCTCTTTGACAAACAAAAAAATGTATACCTTATTTCAATGTCTTTCAGAGTTTTCAAAAAGTCCTCGCCGAACAACAAGCTCACCTTGTATCTGAGCACTCGCGACCTGATCGTCTCCCAGGGGAAGATCGATCGGCTGCAAGGCGTGCTGCTCGTCGATCCGGAATTCGTCGAGGATCGCAAAGTCTACGGGCAGATCACGCTCACTTTCCGGTAAGTGCTAAAGACCATCAGGAAAATGCATCTCATAAAAAATAACGACAACCAAAGCAGTGGAAATATGGCTAAAAACTTTTGAGGTTATCTCCCTTTATTATGTAAATCCATCCGCCTAAAAGAAATAAACCTTAATGCTAATAATTCCCTAATAATTAAAAACTTTTCCCCGCATTGAAGCACCTTAAAACAAGGAGTACAAAGGATCAAAGTTCCTGTGAACGAAGGAAAAAAGCTCACGCTTTATCTTATCTTGCATCTTAGTTTTCATGGGGATTTTATTCCCAACTTTGCACTTAGAGCTGCGTTAATTCTTCTCTCTCGCCTACTGAAGGGAGTCAATCAAGTGTACTCTCAACCTGTAATAAATTTACTCCGGACACAACACCTGCATAAATTACCGCAGCATTCATTCAATCTATTCCGGCTTTCATTAGAAGTGCGTGAGCACGAAAATGTACGAATACCACAAATGTAATGTAAAAATGTGTAAATGTTCCTCGCTGTTCCTGGTTGTCTGGTGGAATATATACGAGATGTAGTTTATTTTTAGTTGGTTGCGCTAAGTGAAAGGGTCGATAATTGAGTTTCGCACCGATTTCAACAGCATGCCTTCAGGGGCGGTTTGATTTCTGAAATTATGCTTTAAATTACCTTCGCGATCGATGCCAAGTGAATTATGCGCATAGTCAATAAAATGCTCAATTTAATTACGCGCACCGTCTGTGAGTACTTTTAGCCGAAAAATGAGTACAAATGTTATTCAATTTACGGTGGGGTCATCAATAAAAACACATCCTTCGTTTGATCAATGTGACAAACGCATTATGTTTGAAATGTATTTCTGTCACTGCTATTCAGAACCGAGGATTAATTACCGCGCGGCGAAACCGAAAAGCGGCAGCAAACGCCGACAGCGAATGGAATCATGGCCCAATTTTCACTATACTGCATCTGTCAAAAGATTCTATCCAATTCTCGTTATTCGTGTGGTGTCCGTGCGTTAGAATCATGCCCAATTTCAGTGAATGTATCCCATGATACCTGTCCGATGCGTTATGTTTTTTCGACCGCCGTCTATCGATCGATCGCCTCAGTACCTATTACTTTAGTTATTAATTTCCATGTGACTACGCGTGTGTTTGTCATGTATAAATTAACACGTTACCAACCAATTTTATAAGAAATTTACATATTTAACAAAACTTTTGGCAATCGATATCTATTAGTTTGGCCATATCAAAAGGTGAACAATTTTCGTCTCGCAAAGAACGTCAAAATATTGATGAACTTTAGCAACTTATTTAATGACTTCAAAATCATCTCACGAGAAACTTAAGTACCTCTATCAAAAGTCCAATTAACATATGATAGTGTTTTAAAACTTGAATAATTATTAATAGTTTGATGAAATATCCGCAATTCAAAATATTTTGTTTTTGAGAACTATTTTTAAAAGTAACTTTTTGTTGTGTGCTACGTTGTACCAAGAAGGTTAAATTAATTACGCATGTTAGTCCAATTGACTTGAACTGACCACATTCTGGTGCAATTTAACTTTGAAGATGAAAAATCTCGCGTGAGCTGAGCTGAATAGAACTAAGTTTGATTCAACCGCTTCATCACACAGTTTTGTTAATACCCAACATCAAAGTCAGAAATCCTTCGATTTATTAAATCTATTACGAAAATATATTTGCCATAAGTATAATTTATTCTCAAATAAGCTTCATTCAACTATGGATAACACGAACCTGATCAATACGTTTGTTGTCACCCAATATAGGTGACGTGTTAAATTAAACCACAAATGAAACAAATACAGTTCTTACCTTATTACAGATATGGACGTGAAGACGAGGAAGTCATGGGCCTCAAATTTTGCAACGAAGCCGTCATGTGTCTAGCACAACTCTACCCGCCAACGCCCGCCAACACACTCGAAGAAATCACACCGCTTCAGGTAAATTACACAAAACCCCCGTAGACAGACACCAAATACCGAATTAGTATTCTACCATCGCGTCGTATGTCGGTTCACGACGCACTTAGTCCATTGCGTAAAAAGCAATATCTTAAAAGCACACCTTTCCCTTTTGTCTCGCCTTTGAATGGCACTGTAATGACAAGGGATGAGAGTCCCGAACTGCAATAATAACAGGGATCAGATGCCGGAGAGAAAATGTTTAGTTGTTGGTCTGCACCAACAATGACGCAGCCAAGAGACGGAGAGAATACATTTAGCTAGATGACAAGATAGAAACGCCACATCGAAGGCGGCGACAGGAAGTAAAGCTCTGCTATTGAAATGTGTCTCGTGCACAAAGAATGCTAAAGAAATAGTATGAACTTGTTGCTAAACTTTTCCTTTATCGCGCCGACTTGACGTGCACACTCTGTAATCAAAAAAGGAACACGATACCAAACGGGCAACTGCTCCTGACATTCTAGAAAGAACAATACATCCAAGTGTTGTAGTAAGTAAATGGTTTGTCCGCCAACAATAACTTATAATAAACATTCTCTAGCGCGTTCAGTGTCTCGATGGCATAAAAAGCCATTTCTTCCCAGGAGTATTTTATAAAAGAATGACGACTGTCAGAGAGATGATGATGATCAAATAATGAACAAATTAAATTGCTTATCAACCATCTCATCTAGGTAATGTTTTTGAAACAAGTTATATCCTCATCATGCACCCTAATTCCAAAAAAGAAAAGTGAGTTTCCTTCCTTTGGTTATTATAGTATGATCAGAAGGATAGGAAGCGAAGGAGTATATTTATGACAGAAAGCCAACGAAACGGGCTAAATGTATGGGTTGTTTAAAGTTTCAAGAACAAACAACAAAGCAGAAAGTTATGGTGAGGGCGCATAAAAGGAAAGAATTTAATGCAAAGTTATTGTACTTGTATAACGCCGCTTTGACGTACATGATGCATGAGATAATAAAATAGCCGAGAAGCACTCCGCTCCGAAAAGAAAGCTTTCCTGATTTCTGCTTGGGAAATTGTGTTTTTCGATGATGCGTTGGCAGGATGTATGTAATTATAAATTAGAAAATGCGCCGCCCCTATTTTGCCAAGGAAGTTGCTTTTAACTAACTGCGTAAGGAAAGCAAGGGAAGATATGCACTAACAGCATTAGCATGTTGTCGAGCGTGCATCCATTTATTGATTACCACATTGTGATCAATTTACAATCATGATCAAGGAGAACAAGAAGAAGAAAGTGCATGTAGAGTGGGAGCGGAGAAGCAAGGTGCGAGTGATTGCTATAGCAACCGAAAATATGTTGCGAATATTGATTGCGGCTTGCTACTTAAATTAATGCACTATTGCTATTTAAAGTTTCTTGGATGCCTTAGTGGAGAGCGTGCGAGCGAGCACACTCACTAATATCCTTCATCGCTCCATGTTATGTCGTATTCGGGAAATTGCTTCTTAAGTATGCTCACAGTCACTTCGTGATCCGCTTTGCCGTAGCCCTGCAAAACACAAGCATACCATCATATATACTTCATTTACCAAATACCAATAATGAAAATTAAATTTTGCCAGCCCAAGTTTTAGTATAAATTACACTACAGCGCGCCTTCCAGCAATTATGCACTATTGGAAACTATAAAATGGTCATAAAACTCACTTACATCATTTATCTTACAATGCATACCCCCTTTTTACTTGCAGCTAACGCGGTCGCAAGTTTCCTATAGTACATGATAGCTGGGACACCCTGTACAGCTAAATCGAAAAAGAATGAAGAGTAAGTAAGTAAGCCAAGGTCTTAGAGTTCGACTACCGACCTATGTTACGAAATTACTTAGAATTTTATTGATCGAATAGAAAGAAATCTTATGGCATCAAAACGTAGAACAACCCGCTAAAATTCAATATTTATTTTTACACGAAAAATGTGACTGTTTTTAAACGCAAATTACATATAATTATTTACGTAAACATATCAAATTTGTACGTTATTATTCTGCATTAGACATCCTTTGCATTCGTATAATTAGTTTTCTTTAATCTTTTTGCAATCTTCAGATAATGAATTTTAAATTTGGGAATCACTTTCCGTGGCAAGCAACGTTGGTTTCACCATTCGTTGAATGTAATTATTGCTATACTCCTCTACTCCGATTGTAATAAACTTTTCATATTCCTGAACTACACTTAATACTTTATCTTTCAAAATGTTAATATTTCATTTTATGGTAACGTTCTATCTCAGCTTTCTCTGCAAGGGTACAAAATGCACTCAAAAGTAAACGAAATGCTGAAGCACCAGTCAAGAAGGAGCACAGTCTAGAATGCTGATATTCTAATTCAATTAAAAGTTCATTTTTAAAGAAAGCATGCGAACGTAAAGTAAAGCAAACACTGGAATTAATTCAACTTGAGAATTGTAATCAAATTATTACGTCGCTTCAGCCGAACACAGGATACTCGTGTTACGTGCACATCAACAATGCCTCCAATCGTAATAAATACCTGCGAGTAGCCGTACACTTTGATCTGTTTCGCTTCCGGGTCGTGTTGGATGCGTCCGCCGCCCAGCACTTTTGTCTTCCACGTCTTGAGCTCACCGGCCGACTTCATCTTCTGCAGTTGTTCGGTGAATTTGTCGTTGATATCGGCTGCAAAATAACGACAAAAAAATCCACAATTAGCGCATAACGCATTGATTCAATTAGATGGTGATGGCATGCGTCCGCAAAGAGGAAAGCAGCAACTTTAATCAAGCAAAGCGCGAAAGAAAAGAAAAGTTGAACGGAAATATCCAATTTCCGCTATTTGCGCGTGGCGGCGGTTCATTTCATTAAGGAAACCGAGAAGAAGAAGAAGGCGTAAATTAATCCGATGGATAAGCTAATAATGCCGTTGGATGTGCAATGCTTAATTAGGCAGCTTGATGCATCTTCGGAGCAAGCGTCCTCCTTTACTTGTGCGATCTTTGACGTCATCCCCCGCTGCGGCGCGCTTTGGATTCAAGTTATACGAGAAGTCGAGTGCTCAACGCGGCATTCAAAGTTATTTAATTATCGAGCGTGTATTAATGTATTAAACTTTCTTTTCATCAATACCAACTTGCTTTCAATTTAATGATCGAATATTCAACACATTGCGTTGCTATAAATTTTATATTTCACTAAACAAAAGTCATAAAAATCTTTTCATCAATTGCAAGATCCTGATTGACAAAGCCGTAAGGAGCTCGACATAAAAATCAAAAACTTCCGCGTATTTGTCATGATCTTCAAGATATTGCCAACAATAAAGAACTCAACGAGAACTGTTCCGATCAACAATCTATTTATAGATCACAATACCAAACAGCAGACACAAGAAAAAAATAACATAAAAACCAGGATAATTACGAAATTTAATCATTTGAAAGCGTACAAACGCGGAAACAGCAGCAAAATTCCAATTACACCAGCAAAGATGTGTTCTCTTCTGACACATTAAGCAGCAACCGCGAATAAGTACAAGAGCTGTAAGTAATTAATTATTCCGTGTCCTGCATTCGCACAAATAGTTAAAGTAGCCAATTACTTAGAATGTTTCGCTAATTACAATCAAATAAATGCAAAGAAAATATTCAATCGACCACCAGTCTCTAAACACTACTAGAAGTTGAAAGAGCGGCTTTATTATAACGTTGAAAATTGCCGTGCTCGGTGGATAAATGCAAATGAAACAAAAGAAATTCTCAGAGTTTACTTTAAAGCGAGGTTTACATTTTCCTTTGGTATACAATTCACTGATTGTTTTTCCCATTTCCCGACTTTTCACTAGGCTTTGATTGTTTTTCCTTTTTCCCGACTTTTCGCTTTACCTTTTGCGGAATACTTCGATGATTTTTCTTTACCCCAAACTATTTTTAATTAAATTTCTTATCCTCCTCAAATGTCCCTATATACACCTATTGTTCGGGAATGAAATATAAGGCCAAGATCATGCACATGCATTCACTTTCATTTCAGGCTCGCCACCTGCCTGCTTTTCACGTTCAAGCCCTAGAAATTTTTCATCCCCATTCATTCGTCTCTTACAACACAGTAAACAGCGGCAGCAGCAGCACCTCGGATTTACGCTCCAATTCTTCTTGTTTAAGCATAATGCACGCACGCCGCCCAACACAACGTCGGCTTTCGGAACGCGTGCCCAAAGTCGGGGGATGCCGCCAATTCCTTTCCGAAAGGCTGCATATTAGATAGGAACATACCGTCGCGAGCGCGCGCACGCGTGCAGATGTACACATCGTGGGCGCCTTTGCTTGCCTTCCAACACACATTTACACAGTACATCCATCCAATGTATACAAATTTATGGAATATGCTCAAAAGTTCATTAGCGTGCGTTGAACCTCTCTCGCCATCCCCTCATGCGTGAATTGATTTCGAAATCCCCAAATTTGTTGAAAAATTTGCGAATTTAATTTCATGTAATAAAATTATACTATAATAAAAATAGTCGTAAAACTCACAGCCTGCAATCGCAGTCGTAAAATGTAAAATTCTAATTACAATACGGCTCGTAAATGCACTTTTAATTAAATATTATAATTAGCAGCGTAATTTAATATGTACATCATCGCCATTAAAATCAATACGTTGCACGTTGCCACCTCCTATCATTTATGGCTATAAGCTAATTAACATTTTCAACGTGATGATAATCAAAACAAAAATCTAAAATTCCAGCTTGCGTGCGCAAAGACATAACCGCGCGGCGACGCATTGACGTCAATCGCTTATCACTTATCGCACTGCAATTATCCTGACCCTGACCAGTTATGCATTCACCTGCTGCTGCTAGATATACTACAAATAGGATCTAATTTCATAAACTTGTTATCCTTCTGTGCACTCTTCGCTTTACGAGTTTCAATTTATCTATCATCCATCGCTCGCTCTATGCGCATTTTTTATCCTTTCCACTCCCCGTCTTCACATTTTTATTTATTAAATCCCAAGGTAGAAATTGCATAATGCTTTCACGTCATGTGCGCGCTTGGTTATTCAGGACGCACATCCTGTCAATTCACAGCATATATAAGATATATATGCAACTATCATAATATCGTTTTATATTTATCCCCTCGAAGCTACGCAGTAAAACAAAACGCAATTAATAAGCTCGCTACGTCCGCTAAGCACGCTAATGAACGCAACGAGGCAGAGAGATTGCATAATTTGAAAACTTTTTGAATGCAACTTAATTATGGGCGTATTAATAGAACAAAATTAAAACAGACAAGAATAATTTCAAATTACGTCAGGGAATTATAAAAATGAATACAAAAAGTACCTCTTCTACAATGAATAATTAGAAAGTCTGCGCGTTGAAAAAGCGTTATAGCCATTCCCATTTTATTCTCAAGCGACTTTCGCGACGGTCACCGGAAGCACTCATAAAGTTTTACTCATCCATGCATGTTTGCTTTTAGTTTCACCTCTCTTTTCCATGCAATGTGCATCAAAGCAGCTACTGCGATGGATATTCACAACTTCGCTATGGGGAAATATTATAAATTTTATTGCATGGCGAATAAAATTATTAAACTTTAATGAGACATGTATTTTAGTATAATTAAACTGTTAACGAGTAATGTGAGAAATTACCGCAATGCCAATTGCCAAATAAACTCTATAATTGCATTGCGTCGTTGGCGTGGGTGAAAATTAAATGTTATAGAGTGATTTCTGAGATGCAATTTCGAATTTTCATTTCGTATCCGACTGCAATGCCAATTGCAATTGTTGTTAACCCGGATGAGAAATGCAACAGTCGAGTTAATTAATAATTAATTGCAAGTTGCAATATCCGTTCTCTTTGCGCGCATACAAAGCATCGCGCGTGGGCTTTATCAACGTTCACAGTACATCATCAACACGACGATTAGTTATTATCCGAGGAATTTCCATCTGGTGAGTTGCTTAATTTACTGCCAACCATGTCATAATAACTTCCTTTGATTAATTAGGAAACTAAAAGCTCAATGAAATATTTTTCGATCTTATTTCTTCCTAAGCTGGCGCGGGATATGTGCGTACACGAGGCAAGTGTATTAATCCCTTGCAATTAATTAGATATAATGGAAATTATCCAATTAAACATTTTTCGATCTTGCCTCTTCTCAGACTAGTGTGAGGTAAGCGAACGCATGAATCAAGCGAAGAAAATTACGTGTTTTCGTCATTTTTTGACGAAAGATATATAAGCTCAAATTTCAATTAACAAAACCTGATTTACACTTACCCCAGTCCACTGCAAAATTATTTTCATTCTAACTACAATGATTTCTACCTAGTAAATTTTCGAAATCTCCTAATAATTTAACACGCTTAAGAAATAGATTTACTCAACGACAACAACCACAACTATATTTTCAACCTTAGCGTATATTAATTACGTCACGACGTAATTTGACGCTATAAATAAACACGAATTGTGCATTTCTATTCTGAAAGAAACAACGCACAAAAGACTTCCTTTTTTACCCCGTTTAAATTACGCGCGCGCCTTTATGTTAACAAAATACACTTGACTTGAACAACTTTGAGGCGGGCGGCATACAAAACCCACAATCAAAAAACTTTTCGGACGCTAAATATATTGTTCATAAATTCGAGGGAGACTGCCATTAAACTTTCGGTGCGCAGACACGTTTTTGCGCCGTACGAGTGTCGTGTTGTTGTTATTGCTGGTGCTTGCTGGTGCTGCACGAAATGCAAATTTGCATTTGGGACTGGCCAAAAATGAGGAAAGTTCGCACACGCTCCTCGCTCCTCTACTCTACACCTCTCTACGCACAAAGTGTATTATTGACGCCAATTGTATATTCCCTCAGTGCGGCCGCACAGCGCCTGTCTCTGTATATGATGTTTTGCATGCCCGTGATCAACACGTGCTCTGTTTGTTTCTCTTCGCCGCTGTTGGCACTGCCGTTTGCCGCCCCTCAAACAAAACGCGGCCGTGCGTTAACACGACAGCGCACGCATCGAGCATGCCGACTAGCATACCATTCCATCCATTCTTCTTCAACCACCGCCCACGTACACGCAACGAGATCGCAAACAGCCGCCGCCACCGCCGTCGTCGTCGTCCGTGTACGGCCCTTGAGTGGTTCGGATAACTAAAATAATGTAAATCCCATAGCACACCAAACCCCGTTGCGCCCAAGTGTCATCGACGAAGCAATTTGCATCAACAAGTGATTTCCATCATTAATCAAAATAACATTTTCCGAAATATTCGCAATAAAAAAACACAGTTCCCCCCTGCACGAACGCAAAAAGTTCGCGATTCACCAAGTCTTTGGAGTTTAACACAGGGCCATTTCGAAAACGTTAAGCAACTTTGCCAAAGAGTTATACATTATTCATCAATGCTATTATGCGAATGCATTTTCGTTTGGTTCGAAGCTTCGCCATTGGATTATCCTGGCCGAGCTTTCGGGGTGAGGGGGGGGGCGGCGGCGCGGGCTGAACAATTCAGGTGAAGTCATTATTAATTTAGGAATTCATTAAACTTGAATGCGAACAAAAGGGAAACACAGCAGTTAATTCGTTCTTTCGTTCGGCTCGGTATTATTTGTCGAAATGAAAAATTCATTTTCCATTTTTGTGTGCGCCTTGGTAACCCTCAATCAAGCCTAAAAACAAACAAGTACGCAAAATCAAATTGGCACACTTTGGACGCTCGGAGAATGTCGGTCGTCTGCAAACTACGCGAATAACAAGCGCGCTATATAAACTTGACAATCCAAGCGAGCCGCCCTTATTTGCAGCAACATTCAAGGTGTACCGAAATAATCCAAAGAGTCATTATCACCATACTGAGGAGGAGCGCGGGCGCGCGTGTAAGAAAACTTTCCTTGCGTCTCGCCAAGTTCTAGTTTACGGGTGCTCGTGCACCAGACGTGTGCAATCCACGCCATTCTTGCCAATTGGCTGCCAAGACATACACACACGCAAATAGAGCAACTAAGAGCAAAGTTTTCCGAGTGAAAAGCTGCGTTCCACCCCCAAAGCGAACGATATTACACGTGAAACGGTCTTCATCGATAAGAAGCAGGAGCAGTAGTGGCATCAAGTCGAAACTTTCCACACGTTTGTAATGATACGATGAAGAAGACACGAAGGAAATCTCTCTTTACAAATAGTGAGTGTCAGGGCGTTGAAGAAAATGAATGAAGAAACCTCTCACAATTACAAGAAATTCGACTAACAACTTTTGCATTGTTTATCATAATACTTTTGACAAATTAAATAATTAAATCCATGAAAATATTTAAACTTATTTATATTTAATCTCATGCCATGCATGATGGTATTTTAAGGTTACCGAGATAGAAAAGAAAGTTGGAACTTTCCACACGTTTGTAACCATAAGGAAAACACGTAGAAAATCTCTTTTTACGAATACTGCGTCTAAAAGAAGATGAAGAAAAAATTGCTCTCAGTAGCAAGAAATTCTAACAACTTTTGCATTGTTTATCATAAAGCTTCTTTAAAAATTAAATAAATAATTAAATCCATGAAAATATTTAACTGTTTTACAAGAATAACTCATGTAATGCATGATGGTATTGAACGTTATGTCACCCGAATGAAGGAAAATTGTCTTTCTAAAAAGTAAGTGTCAAAGCGATGAAGAAAATCATTGAAGAAACGTCGTCTACTTACAAGAAATTCTAAAAATACTTGCATTGTTTATGCTCACATGCAATACATGATGGTATTTTAACGTTATCAAGGCAAAAGCTGGAACTTGGAACTTTTCGCACGTTTATAATGATGAAGAAGACATGTAGGAAAACTTTTTTTAAGAATAGTGAATGTCAGAGCGGTGAAGAAAATAAATGAAGAAACCCTTTCCACTTGCAAGAAATTCCAACAACTTTTGCATTGTGTATCATACTACTTCTGATAAATTAAATAATTAAATCCGCGAAAATAATTAAACTTTTTAGATAAATAACACATGTAATGCATGATGGTATTTATTGTACCCAGCTTCAACGCCAAGTCATCCGTATTCAGACGATACCAAGCCAACGTCACCCACTTTTACCTGTATCTAACGGATATCTGAATTACCTCGTATAGCGTCACTTACTGGTGGCTATAAGAAAATTTTCTTATGAAATAACTTGGCAGTCAACGTGTTAATATTATAACGGCAGAAGAGCAAGTTGGAATTTACCAAGCGTATATAACGATGAAAATCTCTCTTAGAAATAGTGAATAACATTTCAAGAAATTCTAACAATTTTTGCATTATTGAATAACACATGTGATGCATGATGGTATTTTAACTACCTTGCCGTCATGACATCCGACTTCGAATAATACCAATTATCCAGATCAGCCAACGTCACCCGTTTACACCTGCGCCTAGCACGTATCCCAGTATTCACTGTACAGCGTCACCCACCCGTGGCCATACGGAGATTTTCTTATAAAATGGCTTGGTAGTCAACGTGTTAACGTAAAGCTTCTTGTGAATTAAATAAGTAATTAAATCCAAAATATTTAACTATTTTACATGAATACTTGCTAGACGCATGGTAATATTGAACGTCATGTCACCCAAATTCGAATGATAGCAAATATTCTAACCCATTTCTATCTGCGTCTTGAATATATCCCAGATTTTCTCAGGAAATGCCTTGGCAGTCAACGTGTAAATATTACTCAGCCCGGGAAGCAAGTTGGAACTTACCACAAGTTTATAACGATAAAGAAATTTCCATGAAAATCTCTCTTTATAAATAGTGAATGAAATTCTAACAAGTTTTGCACTATTCATCATCATACTTCTGATAAATTGCATAATTAAATCCAGGAAAATAATCAAACTTCACTCATGCAATACACAATGGCATTTTAAGGTTGCCAAGGCAGAAAAGCAGAAAAAAGGAAAATCTCCTTTGTGCGTAAAACGATTTGCTCATTGTCAAATGAAAGAAACGCGCGCGCAATGAGATGGAATCGATATCAATAAGATTCGCTTCTAAAGGGAGCGCCAAGCCAAAGATGAAGCTGATAGCGAAGATGACGATGATGACGAGTGAATGTTTAAACGAAAAAACGCCAAGAAATCGAAGGAGGCCAAGCGGGAAAAAATGCGCCAGACCGCCAGCCAAATTAGTTCGCATCCGAGATGATGATGGAGTGATTGATTCTTTGCTTCTTCTTCCTTCCTCAATTAATCCATCATTTGTACGCTCCATTCAAAAATACGCACGAAGCGATAAATTCCCAAGCGTCGACAGAGAAATGCAAATTTAATTATAAACTGATTACCTTGCGCGTTCATCGCGCTCGCAAGAAAATTCAATAACGTGTTTCGATGCTGCTTTTTCAATCGCTTGCAAAAATCTAACCTCATCCCCGAAAATAAATCAGCAACTTTGTGCATCTACAAATGAATCTCGCTCATCAAATATTTAATACATAATTCGCATTTTTCTGTTTTCGCTCCTGACGCAAACGCAAAAATTCTCCACACAATGAGGATCAGAAAATAAGCCTAAAATAAATACGACAACCACATTCGACTCGAATTAAAACAAAAAGAGAGAGCGAGGCAAAGAGAGATCGAAAACAACAAAAAAAACACGGCGCCCAAATGAAACAATGGAATCGTCCCGAGTCGTATGAAAATATAATGACAAATGACAACAAAACAATTCCAAAAGAACAGAAAAAAAAAGATTGATTTACCCTTTTACGTCACCGTGTGACAAACACTCTTTCTAAATGTACACAAAATAAACACACCCCTTGTACATTTTCCAAATCCTTTTCATGAAAATCATTTCTCAAATCTGCTTAAAATTAATTGCATAAATTAATCAATACTCTCGATTTTTAGAAGTTTAGAAAAGCAACATAATTTTCTAGTAAAATTCCTAAGGTCATCGTCGAATTATTAATAATAAACAAATTAACTAAGTAGATTTTTATATTTTCCAAATACATGTTCTTTTAATAATTTAATCATGGTATGAAATCTCTAATTTTGTAATACTTTCTAGAAGAGACTTTCCTCAACTTTGTCCCGAATTATTTTATTATTTGACTAACTAGTAATCCAAAAAAAGGTAATCAGCCTTAAATACAAATACAATTTTTACATTTTCCAATTCTGTGTTCTTTTCTCAAATTTGCTTAATATTAATTACCTAATAATTTAATCAGTAGTATGAAATCTCTAAGTTTCTAGAAGTTTCTAAGAGAAAAATTCCTCAACTCTAATAATACCTATTATTTGACTAACAAGTGAAAAATTAACATTATCCAAAGGGCAATCGGCCTTAAATAAAACATTTTTACTTTTTTGTTCTTACATTTGCTAAATCCTTGTCCATTTTTTAAATAAGCTAATTATTAATAAACAATGAGATATCTACAGGACAGGTAGAACCCGAATTCAAGTGATATGGTTGTTCTTAAGTATTATTATGTTTTTTCATCTGACCTCTCTCGAATTATTTTATTATTTGACTAACCAAAGAAAAACATTATCCAAACAAGCAATCAGTCTTAAATAAAACTATTCCATGTAGCCTACATAAAAATCATAATTCCTTTGTTTATTTATCAACACTTATGATGGATTACCGACCGGCGCGTGCATGGCATCGATAAGAATCAACTATTTATCAAGCAGCCTGAAAAGTTAATTGAACAGCTAACCGATCGATTTTCTTTTCATTCGTCGCTCGAAACGATTTTCGCTGCATATTAAACGAAGCACCAAATATCAAAAATATACTCGTCGCTCCGCGTATTTATAGAATAAATGCTATTTGCAGTTAGAAACTAGACGGATTAAGCTGAGAAGATATGCTGCTATAGCCTATTCAGGATCAGAAATCGTTGGCAACATTGTATCGTAACTTGGCGCAGATGTAGTACATGCGTGCGGATTAAGTTTTACGATTCGATTGTGTACGTTACGCTAGAGCGAAGCATAGAGGCGAAGCGAGACACAAATGCGCGAAAGGTGAAATCGGCTTTGCCCACTGAGACACCAGCCAGGGATAAAGGATAATGCGAAATTGCAGATACATATGCATGGAATACTTGATACAGATTTGCATTCGTCTCGTTTCATATTAATGAAAATGCGTCGTCGACTACAATCGCAAAAGTTGCTCTATAACTAGCGCAACCAGCACCGGCACTAGGTATAATATATAACTAATGAATGAATGAATTCGTATAGGAACCAATAAAAATTTCAACTTCAACGCGGGAATAAACAAGTACCGAATAATGAATGCATCTCGTTGATCAAATTCCTAAAATGCATGGAATAATAATGCGTGCAATTAGCCGTGCTGATGCTATTAATAACTAATTGCGTTTGTTGCATTTCGCTCAAATAGCCTGAAAATTAATTATTGAAACGCGTCGCGCATATAAATTTGCAAATCCAATGTAAATTGTCATAAATTATACTATATGAACAAGCAAAATCGAAAATAATAATCCCAAACTTCGTTTCGCTTAATTGGCATGATTCAATAATAATCAATCAATTCACATGCACTTGTGATTCGACTAATCATCTATTTGCAGGAAGCACTCATAAAAAGACTCGGACCAAATGCATATCCATTTGCAATGGAAATCACGCCACTAGCACCACCCAGCGTTCAGCTGGTACCTGCCAAGGAATACAATGGAGCACCCATTGGTACCAGCTATGATATACGTGCATATGTGGGTAAGTAGTACAATTAATCTTTTAAATCAGTATTTGCCTACCACCCCCTGGTGGGTGTGGTAGCGATCCAGAGGATCGGCAATGACCAGAGATGCATTTGGGAGCGATTAATAACAAAGGAGCGCCAAGTAAAAAATAATTTCTGAGTGTTAGCTTCTCTAGAAATACGCCAAATAAGTTTGGGATCCCTAGCCCTAAATCACTTGTTCCCAAAGTGGGCACTACCCCCTTCCCCCGATATGTGCTACAAACGTGCAGAGGGCGAGGGCGATGAATAACCAAGGGGGGCTTAGTAAAAATTTCTGTGTAATAGCTTGTTTGAACTGAGCGATAGACTAAATAAGTTTGGGAACCTTCTAAATCACTGATTCCAAAAGTGGATGCTACCCCCTTTCCCTGCTAGGTGCTACAAATGTCAAGAGGCGCGACAATGACCAGAGGTGCATTTGGGGACGATGAATAACTAAGGGGGGGCTTAGTAAAAATTCATTTCTATGTAATAGCTTGTTTGAATGGAGCGATAGACTGAATAAGTTTGAGAACCATCTAAATCACTGATTCCCAAAGTGGGCACTACTTTCCTTCTCCCGATTGGCGCTGGAAATGTACAGAGGGGCGGCGATAACCGGAGGTGCATTTGAAGAAGCGATGAATAACTTAATTTTCGAATAATTTTCGAGTAATAGTTTCTCTCGAAAAGGAACACTAGGCCAAATAAGTTTAAGAACCAATCCAAATCAGTTCAAGGGGTGGCGATACCCAAAAGTGCATTTGGTAGCAATGAATAACCAAGGGGCGCTAAGTAAAAATAAAAAGGAAGCTACAGGTCAAATAAACTTGGAATTCCATGCTCTCAATCAGTGATTCCCTAAGTCGGCACTATCGTCCAAGGGGCGGCAATGACCAGAAGTACATTTGGGGGTGAATAATTAATCAGAAATAACAGAGTAATATTTTTTCTCAAAAGGAGGCGGCAGGTCATATAAGTTTGAAAGCTATTGTTCTAAATCATCCTCCAAAAAGACGTACATCTCAATACTAATATTTCATAATCAAACAAGTCATGTGTGGCACTTGGTTCGACGTGATTAGTTCACAGTGTGCAAGTGAATCATAGGAGTAGCAGTACATCCCCCAAGAGACGTTAATGTAGAACGTACAAACGTATTTGCTCATTTCTACAGCAAGCACCCGATTGGCAAATACAGTCCGCCGGAAACCGCCAAAACTGGCGCACAAACCGCCGTCCGCAAGACCGCCCTGTGGCACAATATTCGTCATGACTGTGCAAACACGGATTTATGTTCTTCAGACCCAAGCACAGATGTGCTTAGTATTCGTTAACCAAACATAAACATTTCCACCCATCGAATTCTATCGAAATCATTTCGTTGCGTCTGTTTGCGCCGATTCTTTCTCATGGAATTGTGGCCTGAACTGACTGGCAGCTCTCTGAGCCTAAAATACCAAATTCAGATACAGGGAATAATAACATTCCTGCGAATAGTCACAAATGTTTGTGCGACAAAAACAAAATATTATAAATCATAATAAAACAAAAAGCAGCGGCAACATTTTGATTCCGAGTGAAAGTCCGAATAAAATAACACTGACCACCCTTTCAACCCCAAAAATGACAATCGAGATTATTGAAAATATTTGATATTATCACAATGCGATATTTACCAAAAGGCGAGAGAGAATTGCCAAGCAAATACACCAAAAGTAGCAATTTCATCTCCACCACCACCATCATATTATTATTATTATCATCTCGGATTAAATAAACAATCACATAAAATACAAAATCATACGCAGGATAAACGAGCAACAAAGTACTCGTCGACGTAAAATTTACTTTTCATATTCATAACGGCGTATAAAATACAAAATAAATGTGTATTGCAAATACGAAACGGGAGCACACTCCCTTTGCGTCAAATGCAAACGTATAAAGGGTGAATCAACCCGAAAAATGCACGTAAACATATTCCAAGCAAGCAAGCGAGCAGCAAGCTGTCCGTGCACAATTCCTCTAAAAATAAAACACCAAAGACCGTCAGAGCGAGCATCTCACTGAAATCGCACGTACAACCCATAAGCCTCTCCTCCGGCAAGGAAAAATTATCTTCGATTTCCTCTCAGCACCCACAAAAAGCCACACGCAGCAAACACATAGCACAACCAGTGCTTCAACCGCTCACATTTTTGGTCCTTTACATTCCCCTTAGCAACAATTTAATTTCCAAACATGCCATTAGTATAAATTTTCCACTTCGCTGTCCAGCATTCTTCGCAGCGCAAATAAAAGTGAGTTGTACTTCTGCTGTTCGTGAAGGTAGCGCGCAAAACGCGCTGACTAGCGCAACGATACGGCACCCACCCAGGTCCAAAACCCGCGTAGCGTCCATCCGCTGAAAACGCGAGGCGTGCTTTTTAATGCCCCATGAGCAACGCCCGAGGCGCACCGGCAACAACTTTAAAACGCTGAGATAATAATAATAAAATAACATAAAAGCGCGCGCCACGCAGGACGTGGACGAGTCTGCAAACGAAATGTTCAAGAACCCTCACCTCCCATCGTCCTCCTCGGCGGCGGCAAGCTTTCTCGTACGACGATAAAGCAACCGAAACATCAAAAATTCAAAAGCACAAGCAAAAGTTGCCCTTTCGCTGAGCACACGCCACGCGATAAAATATTTCCACTCATTTTCTTCGCTCGTGCGTACGCTTTCGGCACCGTATAAAGACACCCTTTAACCCCTCTAAAAAAAAACGCTACAGTTTTACCGTCTGATAAACAATTTCAAAAAGAATCTTCAAGATTCCCCATTATCGCGATAAACATTTCCGAACGAAATTGAAGAATTAAAAACAGTATTTGCACGCTACATAGATACCCTTTTAATTAACGCAATTAGTGCACATTTTCCAATTAGCCACCAAGCATACACGCAATTTTTCTCCTGTAAAGTGTCCCACAAAAAACATTTGATAGGCCCCGAGCAGAGGAACAAATCAAGGTTGCCAGTTATTATTATACCACCACCAGCAACAACATAATTATGCAATCCCACTGGCTAAAAGCATCGTAAAACAGTAAAACTCGTCCGCACTCCTTATCAGCACCATCCCAGCGTCACGGTCACATTCGCCTTAAGCGACCGCGACCGCACGCAAGGTTCCCTCGACTTAATACATCCACTCGTGAAAAGCAAAACCCAAGTCGACACACGATTATTACATAACTTTTAATACGCCTATTGATTTTTACATCAATTTTATTAACAATATCACGCAACAGAAGTCCCATAACGAGCGGGCGAGGCAATAATAACGTAATATGATCGATTAAAATTAATTGAATCATAATAATAATAATGTTGTGCAACATCGTAATGATAAGATTCTCATCATCAACTATTAGCCTTATTAATTTTCCTTCTCGCTGCTAAAGAAATTTTAATTGAAATTTAAATAAATATTCATCCCTCCCGCCCCCGCACGCAATTTACTCTTCAATTAATTCAATTCAATTTACCTTTTCATACCTAAAAATTCCGAAATGCTTTTACTTTCGCTACGAGCACGAAACAAGTATACGAAATAAAAAACAGTGTGCGCTTTTAAACAAAAATAAATAAATTGAGTTTCATGTTGTGAACGCGACCCGCGACCCCCTTTTCCGACGGGGGATGAAACTTTGTGACGCATTAATTTATACCTTGCCATTCACATTTATATATATATATATAACTTATATTATTGCATTGGAACGCGTTGCTGTGCGTCGCCACCGCCGCCGTGGGAGTTGAACGTCGTCTAATTCACATAATTTGATTAAAACCTGTCTACGGGGAGCGACGAAAAATGCGCAACCGTCGTCATATATACCCTCTTTGACTGCCAACAACCCCGCCCGTGTACACGTCGTGCGTGGGCCCCACCGACACAAATGTGAAATATACCTTCGAGGGCAGCGTCGCCACCACGCCACATCCCAGCCTGTGCCGCACCGCGTGCCACGTACATAAATTTACGTAATTTTTCGTGTTTCACCGTAATTTCGTTAATTCCAAACACGTGCGTATCATAAGTCAACGTAATAGTTACTTAAATTCTTTTATTTATTCAATCCTTTTTGCTAATTAATACTCCGTGGCAGAAAATAAAATAAAATTCAACCCCAAAACTGGCACGCAACGAAAAAAAAACGAATTCAAAGCGTGTGCGACCCAACCAACAAAAATAAAACTTGGAATAAAAACTAAAGTAACACATTTATCAGCAAACGCACACACGCACACTACGCCCGGAAAATGGAAATTCAATGAAAACATGATGAGCCGTAGCGAAAAAGACGACGCGGAGGAGGCAAAGCGAAGCAACATAATAGCCTAGTGGAGCGACTATTATGGGACAGGATAATCGATAGGGAAAAGCGGGCGATGCGTCGAAAATAGGCAAAGCAGTCAGCGCGACGCGTTTGCCAAAGCGCCTGCGAAGAATGCAAAGAATAGGGAGGCGGTAAGGCTAATAATCGGCCAGAGCCTTGAAGCGGAGGCGGCAGCATTTATCCACGTAAATCAATTACTTGTTACTGATTGATCGCATTCGACGAAACACCGCGATAACTCGCGTTACCCGAAAAAAAAACTTTGTACCACCAGCCAAATTCAATTATTAAAATTAAAAAGCATTTTTTCGCCTTTTTTAAAAATCCTACTCTCTGGTAACACAAAGTTAGCTTAAAACCGGCTTAAATTTCAATTAAACGACTCAAATGCAAAGCGATGAATCAAACAACAACAAAAAAATTGCTGACTTTAAGCGTAAAAAGGATACGCATAGCATACATACTTCAAGCGACTTTTTTCCATCCCCGCCGAGCAATGTGCTACAAAAGAATGAAAATTCATGGAGCGGGCGTGCCTCATGATTTAATGGATACTCGTGTGCCGAGTCCTCCTTGCATTGCAGTTTTTGACACTTTTATTCTCTTTCCTTTTCATTTTCCTCGCATCGAACACCACTATATTCTCCAACCACCACCACTACTAGTCCTACAACAGCCAATTCTATCGAGTCCTAGCGCGATGATAATAATAATAAAAAAAGCAGGGCACACGCGCACAGCCTGCCAACTTTTAGCCAACGTGTTAACGATACGAAAATGGATTTTTCGTCAATACACACGCGCAAAAAATTATCCTTCTTCGAGTAACAAATGATAATTTAACAATAAAAAATCGAGTTACAACCAAATCTCCCGCTGGCTTATGCACGATCCGTGCCGAGAATATATTCGAGGATACAAAGGGAATAATCGTGACGCGCTCCCGTAGTCCTCAAACACAAAACACACGTACGTGCCAAATATATTACAACGCTTTCGTTTTCTTCACCTTCCTCCACCATTCTCTCTACACCCGCATCCTCGTCGTCGTCGTCGTACTCGTCAACAATGTGTCGTCCTGTGCGTTGTGGTACCATTCTTTTTTTTTTCTTGCACTAAAAAGTCCCGCATTCACGCTCGACACACATGTGTGCGCTGTGTACACAAATAAATAAATCCATTCGCTTCAAGACAATCTCCGGAATTGGGTGAAAAGAAAAGGGGAAACTCGAAAGCAAACACATGGACCGAGAAAAGCGCACACACAAGCTATCAGATATTGCTTTTTTCTTCGTGCGAATTTCTACGCGCGCACGCATGTCATAAATTCGTCCAATATACGTTATGCATATACTTACTAAACACGGCAATGCAGTGTTGAATTTCCCGCGTAATAAAACCTAATTTCGTTGAAAATAACTGCAGTTGGCCAAAGAATAAAATCGACTCGACATATATAAGTTCATCAAAGTTTCACTCGTCTCAAAACTTTTTCAATATAAAACTAAATTCTAATAACCCAATGACTCTCAATATAGGAAAGGGGTTGCTCATACAATTGAGGGCGCGGGAGCAACTTCTACTGAATTTGGGGATCTCACTTTTACAAGGACCAATGACGAATTAATATATCTACAAGGGGTACCATTTGAGGGGGCGATAGTAACTTCTGCTGAATTTGAAAACCTTACTTTTACAAGAATAAACGACGAATTAATATTTCTACATGGGGTACGAAGCTCATATAATTCAGGGGACGCTGGTAATTTCTGCTGAATTTGAGAACCCTGTTTTTACAAGTAGAAATGACGAATTAATATATCTACAAGGGGTACCAAAGGGGTTGCTCATATAATTAAAGGGGCGGTAGTAACTTCTGTTGATTTTGAGGACCCTTCTATTACAAGGATGAAGGACGAATTAATATATCTACATGAGATACCAAGAGGGTTGCTCATACTATTCAGGGGGCAATAGTAACTTCTGCTGAATTTGAGAACCCTACTTTTACAAGGATAAAGGACGAATTAATATAACTGCAGGGGGTACCAAGAGAGTTACTTTAAAATTCAGGTGACGGTAAAAAGTTGTACTGAATTTGTAGATCCTGATTTTACAAGGATATGGCACGAATATCTACAAGGTCTACCAAATGATTTAGTAATATCAAACTAGGGAAATCCTCAACATTTTTTCGTATGAAATTCCAATATTCATAGCATAAACCCACTCACTTCGGATGCATAACAACTTGATATTTTTGAATGAAATTGCTTCATTAGCATTGCAAAAACATACACGTAATAATATTTCCAAATAAAGCGGCCCATTGTTCGCGTAATCACCTCGTTGACGTCATGTACAATTCATTTCTTTTCCGCTTCTTCGCGTGTATTCGTCAGCGTGTCACCAAAAAAAAAATATTCGTCTCGCTTATGAGTTTTACGAATTTCATTTACGAAACGCGTGTATTTCATTTCGGTTTTCTGCCTCCTTTCTCAAATTCTCTCATTGTTAGCAAAGTGCAGCATTCCCTCTCGCCCATCCCCCCAAAAAAGAAAGACTTTAAATGAAAAATGTCAATCACGAGAATAATTAAAAATCTCCACTGCAAATTAAAAACACAAAGCACGCCTCCCTTTACGGCGATCATAGTTTACTCGCCAGCTTGTTGTAAACAAGCATATAATAAACACGTAAAGTGGCCTCTTCGAGATGTCGAGTGCAATCGAGCGTGCGAATGAGTGAACGAACGAATAAACGAATAAATAAGTGAATGGATAAAGTGCGTAGCGAGTGAATGAGTGAATAAACGACGAGACATGATATTGAATAGCTGAGGGAGCGAAAGCCTTTGAAGCACTTGGCGAAAGAAGCGTCCTTCGTTATTACCAGCAACTAGATCTAAATCACTATTTATGTATGCCCTAAACTATTAATGAAACTACGACGAAAAAAAGTATATCGCACACGATGAAAACATTGCAACGATCCCAACAGTAATCGCAAAGTGTTGCACATGGCGCTTGGAAGACGCGCGTTCCGTGTTAAGAACAAGACGTAAAACTGCGGGGCGACTAAACGATATTAAATTGCCGAGCGTATCGAAGCATCAAAATGCGCTCGTTTCGCATCCTTTTACGTACGTACTAAACGCGCTCAAGGAGTAAACGCATAGTCATTTATTGTACGTGTGTAGTCTCCGCTATAATGCAACCAAGGGGTTTTAGTATCTTCACGCACGCCAAGAAAACAAGCAACGAAATGACTGCGCGTCGTGTGGGAATAAACATGAGAAAAATTTTCCGCCGCCCGCTCGTCCGAGAAACAATGGGGATGAGTATAATGGCTCTAAGCACGTAACATCCCCAAGGCTTTTTCTTCTCTCTTTGCAGAGCAACAAGAAGAGCAACGACGACACGGTATCAAATACAGTAAAGTCTCGTATCTTATCTCTGCACGCAAAACAAGAATGTTTTGCATATTTTAAATAAGAACCTCCAAAAAGTTGTACATCTAGAACATTTTTCCCGCACAAAAAATAATTTCGACAAGATATTTTGCCCTAATAGGCAAAACTCCATTATAAAATACGACAAAAATGTACAGCTACATATTACCAACAACAGAAACTTAAAACCCCTATCTGAGGTACCTATCCCTTAGCCTGTAATCCTCTCGAAGATGGGGAGAAAGCGAACTTAAACAATTCGAACTGCAACATTTAACACCACTAAGCTAAATCGTCTCATCTTGGATGAGCTTCAGTTTTGCCGCAAAAGTTACACTCAATGGTAAATCTAATTCTTCAATCCTCACTAGTGCTTTTTTCATTTGTCTTCTTCCTCTCACCATCTCAGGACCACCAATACGGTTTTATGTATTTTTCACTATCATCTTTACCACATTGTCTGTCAAGCTGTTTTGTAAGAAAATCTCGATCAGACCTGAGATGGATGGGTGGCACTATACAAATTCATGTAAAATTGTATACAGTACACGGCTTGTTGACTTATGATAAACATCTCGCACGCGGATACGTGCCTGACACAGCTAATATATTGATCAGTTGAGGATAAATAGAACGTTTCCACCGCGTTATGATTCATTTTTGTAAGTGCCCAATTCGAAAATACAATAGACCTATTTTATGATTTTATCATTTAATTTATTATTTCACACTGATAATTAACACGTTGACTGACATCCGAATATGGGTGACACCAAATATTCCCACCAGGACAGCGTCACCCTATATATTTCTGAAATACCTGCTAGAGTGACTTACCCTAATGGAAATTTTCCTACAAAATAACTTTTCAACAGTTACAAAATTTCAAAAAATTTCAGTTTATTAAACCGAATAATTGCAATGCAATCATATAATTTGAATTTTGAAAATCAGTTCATTACTTTTGTCTGAACAAGAAAACAAGCGTTTATCATCGAAACAAACTTTATCCGAGTATGGGTGACGCCTTGGTTCCTCGAATTCGGGTGACATGACATAGAACGTGTTAATGGAGTATATTGCATTCAACGAAAATAACCCAACAAATACTCAATTTTCTGGCCACCCCACCCGAACATCGCACCGCGTTTGAATGCAAAACTTGTGTAATCTTAATGAAACAAGATTGTGTAACCCGCTTCTATTCATGACGCGCGCAGCGGGAACAACAACAGAGCGCACACGCTCAAATGCGCGTATAATAAACGACATATTTTCCTCATTTCGCCTTAAACCGCGCTAAAGGTTCAATCTCACAACATGACGTTGATTCCAGACGAGGAAATGCACTAAATCACACAATGTGCACGTAAAACAACGACGCGCTCTGCAATCATCAGCTTAAAATCTGAACGCTTAATACACGCAAATGTAACATTTTCATAATAAATCTGCAAAAGACATTTAAATATCTCTCGTATTTTCACCAAAAATTCTCGACAAAATCAACCGCGTCGTGTGTGCATATTCCTTTCAGAAGAGTGCCTACTTGAAGAGCTGCTTCTATAAACACTACACCACCAACACCCCGCCGAGGGCGCACACACCACACGCTTGGCATTCGCATTGTGCCAAGTTTATTTAAGTAGCAAGGACTAGAATAACACACAACGCCGACAACAAACCAATCGCAGCTTGGCTCACTCGCACGCGCTCCGTAGTGGTATATTGCAATCAGTAATCATTGTAAAGTGTTACCGTACATAACATAGCGTAACATTCGATTAATTGGCGCAAGGCCAAACTTCTCTCAAGGACACAAGCCGCTTCCAAAGAGAGCGCCGCCACCCAACCAACTGCCTCTATTCACGCACGCAAACCACCACCACCGCTGCCAACATACACCAACCAACACACACGCACACACCAACCAACTATTCCTTTGAACACACAGTTCGTTCGCTTAGGTTTTGACATTAACTTACTCCATCCACCACTTCGGCATATACATCATATCAAATTTAATTACAAACTAGTCTTGGTATTTATAATTTAGCTCGTGGTCTAATAATACTAAGTGAATAGACGAGTATCTGCTAATTAAATAATTCAATAATAATCTCACACCATAATATTTCAATATAAATTAACATGAGATCCTCTTATCACAACTTCAGAACCAAATCTCCTACTACAATTCGTAATCGTTCTGAGGAGAAAAGAATTGAACATGAAATGCAATTTGACAACCAAGTGTCCGGCAAATTGAACACTTAGCAGAAAAACGTACAGCGGCGGCGGTCGGTGGTGGCTCATTCTTTGTGGACATAAAACTGCGCATCGTTTCTGCACTCGTGTCTGATGATGACTCCCGCCACACACATGCTCCTTGGATAATTCGGTCCGTAAATGCGAAACGTCTGCAATGTCTCTGCACTTGCCAAGCGACTCTAACTTAGTTGGTGGCGCGCCATGAATGCCATAAATCACTAGCGACATTGATGTCTACATCCATTTAGTAGCAAAGCGCCGAGGCCAAGAACGCTCGCGCATGCCACGCGCCATCGATCGTAATTCGTTTCAATTCAATTTATTTGTCCGAAAAAAGAAACGCAACGCCGCAATGCACATGTCCTTCATCACGATAATGCGCGCATCATTCAACTAATTTAACTGAATTGCTCAATTTCGTCTGCAAATTGCAATTTTATTCCGTACGTTAAGCATTCACCCCTCGCATCTCACATCGCTCCCTCCTCTTCCTCTCATGCTGATGCAATTACATCAAGTACCGTATAATCCAATCGCGTATAGTTTTAAAAGTTAATGTTTAAGGATAATCTCCGCATCCAAGTCATTAGCACGTATTGTATGTACACGCTATCCGCTCACGCCGCCACCGCCTCCGCCTCCTCTCGATAAGATCGCTTCGTTGCTCATTAACCTTGAGTTGTTGTTGTTGCTATTCACGCAAATGTGGTCTATCGGGCACACTTCGGATAATTCAGCTCATTAGCCAAAGCACTTAGCCTAAAAGTATTTCACTGCGTGAATCACGCCGCCTCCGACCAACCAACCGACCAAATGTTACTGCCGCCTGCACATTACATCGCGATGAATGCAAATCTAATGCCAGTGGACAAGCAAATGCCAAAAGTTCAAGCGACCCCCTTTTCCGCTCGAGCGATATAACATTTGATTATTGATTGCGTTAGCGCCGAAATGTCATTGAACGAATTTAATTATTACCGCCCACGGCTAAATGTTTATGGGATAGCAGCTCTAGATCTTATTCTTCCTGATTTCAGCAGATAAAGCCGATGAAAAATTGCATCGACGCACCACCGTCCGCATGGGAATACGCGTCGTCCAGAAGGCATTTCCGCCGCCCTCGCCGTACGGCTACAATCCGTCGCGCACGCACGATCCGCAGGCGGACGGCGGCAGCAAGGAGCGCGGCAAGCACAAAATCGCGCTCTTCGGATGCAAAAGCGCGCCGTTGGACAGCACCAAACTATTCGCACAACCCATGCAGCAGCAGGTCAAATCCAAGAGCGTCGAAGGTGGGTTGGAGATCAAGAACAAGGAGGCGACGGCGGCCACATCGCACGACGAAAGCGGCAGCGAACGTGAACGCGAAAAACTCAGCAGTCGTTCGCCGTCGCCGCCGCCCAACAACAAGGAGAACGCTGACGACAGCAACACACAGTACGTGGGTAACAAGTCACCGTGCAAGGTGACCTTTCAACAACACGAATCCGAGCACGAATTAAACAAATGCCAAAGCAACGACATGAACGAGAACGTAAGCACCCCCATGCCCCAACCACCCAAAAAAACCCACCCTAATTCCTCGCTCTTCTTACAGCAACAGGAAAACATAAAGGACACGCCAGAGCACGAAGAAGATAGGAAAAGTCCTTCGTGCCCGAAACGAGCAAGTATCGCATCAACGTTCCTTAAGGACATTCCACCGCCGCATGCAATCGTCGAAAAGCCATTTCTGCTCAGCGATGGTCGCATTGAACTTGAAGCATCCTTGAATCAAGCAGTCTACCACCACGGCGAAGAAGTCCAAGTCACAGTACATGTGCAAAACAACAGTAACAAGACAATTCGTCGTATCAAGGTATGTGTCCAACCCTTCAACTTTAACCTCAAAAGCAAATAATTAAACAAAAAAACATCATTCACATACATCATAAGCGATTTCCACGGACATCAAAGCGGGGCTCGCGCGCGAGCGTAATGGTGAAACCAATTGGAAGTGATAATGAATTACGAAATGATTAATGAGCTGACCCCGATGCGAAACGCGAATGATGTACGAGTTTAGCACTTTACTCTTTGGCTCCGGCCTACAAATTCAATTACACTCACCGCAGCCGCATTTATTAGAAGCACGGGCGGGGATTTTACTATGCATCGATAATGGCCAATGAACAAAACGTCGATTAGAGAATGCAATGTTGCAGAAAAATTTCATTGTTCCCTGTCTATCAGTTGTTAATGTTTTCCAAACTTGGCAAACGCGCATTGTGCAAACTGGAATCAAGCACCTTAATCCTGGACATATTTCACCAACAACATAACCCATTTCAACGGTTTAAACTCCGTATGATAAGTATACATAATAAATGCTCCAATTTTCAGCGTTAATCCTAAAAATACCTTCGGCAGTAGTTTGGGCACGATCAGGCCTATTTGCGATTATTGCTCCTCATTTTCCATATAGTATTGCATACAACTAAACCGTATATTTGAAAATTACGCGAGAATAATTTGAAAATTTTCAAACGCTAATTAGTTGTATTTATAATTACCTATATGAACGCTATAAATATTACATGCACTTATTCTGCTTTTTATAAAAACTTAATTAAATTTGGCAAAGTGTTACTACACTACTGATCACATTGAATTAAAGTTGATATTTTCTCAAACTTTAACTAATAATCTATTGATTGTTAAGAAAAATTTTCCAAATTTCAATATTTAAGTTTATGACAATTTCCAACATGGAATTCTTCAATTGGCCAAACGACGTGTTTTAGAGACGATCTGTCATAAGTCGATGCGGGATAGAGGCCAATTTTTAAAGTAAACTTTATACTTATCCCGTAAAATATGTTTGCTGAATAAAAATTTAGGTAATTTATTCCATAATTAACTATATGAATCGTCGAATGATTTACATCATAACAATAATTACATTGTATTTCACTATTGGTGGTCGAATCATATGTTACGTCAGATCGGTGACTGGAAATCTGCGCACTAGATACCTTTTGGTGCAATCAAGGCTCCTTTTAGGGCTTGTAAACGAACCAAGACTCAGTGCGTAGCCGAAAATTTACGATGATTTATGGTTTTATAACTCTTACCGTATTGGTTCGGAAAAAATATTCAGTTTTTCCGCCAAGCCAATGACATTGCGTTCCTCAGCAGATGACGATATTTTGTATTCTATTGGTTCAAGTATTAAACCACCACACAC
>JARJDV010004820.1:0-10107 GCA_030264675.1 Anaulacaspis nigra
TACAATTTCAATGCGAATAAATATGTAAAGCAACTCCCACACACTTGGCATATTTATATCTATTTTATTCAGTACTTGAGTTGTAATTATTTAAATGTTGCAAGGGCCCCAGCAAACTCCATTTCCTGCACACTTTTACGACCAGAGATGCAAATCAAATGAAAGTAAATCGCATTTAGTGGGTAATTATTAACTAACTACGTTCAGAAGTTGTTCGAAATACTTTTTTGCTTATTAAATCTTAAATGAACTCAATTGAAAACTATAATTGGTTTTCCAATTACGTGCGCATTTCAACCAACCCTCACCGAAAAACTCGACGAATTTAATAGGTTAATATTGCTACTAATATCAATAGTGCGGTTAATTAGCAACACAATAATGCACACTCGCTGCCTGAATAGCGTGGGATTATTATCGCATGCCAATTGCGAATTAAATAGCGTTAAAATTTCCACACGCGCACTGCAAACGCGCTGTGCTATGGCGTGAGAATAAATAGTCGGTGAATTCACGAACCAAGTAATACGCAAAACACCAAATCCGTTTTCATTCCGTTTCGATTAAACGTCAAGCTCTATTCAACGACTGCCGCATCCCGTCAGCGAAGAAGAGGGAACGTGCGTGCGCGAGTAATTGCCATCTCATGCCCTTATTTCCGTCGTTTTGCGAATCCTCGCTGTGCATATGCCCTTCTTCGCCAGTTAATTCAATTGGATGCTCCATGATAATTTTTTTCCGGCAATGCATTTTCCGCAAATGCCGTTTTTAATTAAATCCCCCATCCTCCCCCAATTAATGCGCAAAATAAATATTATTGTCCCGAAAATCTCTGAATTATATTCCGCATACTTAATTAGCAACTTCCGGTTGTAGGAAAACCACCACCAGCAGTTTGGTGAAGGGTGGCGTAAATGAATATATGTATAGATAAATTGATCCAGTATTACAAACCGCTTAATATTAATGTTCATGTCTAACCTTCTTTAACAAAAGCCGAAAACTTTAAGCATACTACCTTCGTGTGCAGCTTGGAAAATGAAAACACCCTAAAGCAAACACATCCCTTATAAATATAGATAGCCCGTCCTATTAGTGGCGAATTTTCCCATCTTCATTCGTGTAATACAGACGTCTATAAATCACAACGCAAACTAAAACCGCAGCCAATTTGTTTGTTTAACACATAATTTATACGAGTAGTAGAGATCGGATGGTTTGATATCACGCCCTCGCGCTCTTCGCCCACGGAACGAAAAAGGTCCACTTGAGTTCTTATTGTTCTTGAACGAAATGAAACATTTTATGTTCATGCGTATCGCTGACGACCACTTGTCGCTGCGTCATTAAGTTCACTATCGTCGAGAAACGTAATCGATTGCTCGACTGCTGTTGTTCGTGATCACCGCGAATTTCGTGGTCACTATGGATAAATTATAGCCGAAAGTTGCTTTTATGTGCTATTATTCATGTCCCGAAAAGCAGAGGTTGCAACTTCGAAACAAGCATTTAAATTTTAATCCCATCATTCGTGTTTGCGCCTCCCATTCATGCGCAAATAATATAAAAGCATAAATGTGAATTGAACGAAACCAGTGGGTTTTTGAACCCATTAGTACCATGTCAGCATGACAATGAATTCGTAAACACATTAATTATTTTGCTCAGTGTCCTCATTATTTTGCAAACTATTACTGTTCATTACTAATTTATCTATTTCATCTACCAGCCCCCTCGATTCAAGGCTTTTACTGTCCCGAGGATGTTTTGCAAAAAGCGAAATTGCGAAAATATATTAAATTTTAATATAAGAAAATGAAAATAAATTTAATAATCGCATAAGCCCCCTTAATTTTCCTTTATAATTTGCTGAAACGCTGCGCAACTTAAATACGAACTCCGATGCTCAATACTCGAATAACTTTACTATGCCATTCCTTTTCGAGATAAAGGAAAATCAGTGTAATTGAAAAGTACTGAGGAGGCAGGCGAAGTTCTTTCAGGAAATAAATTTAATCTCCGCGTAAGTAGGGCATGTTTTATAGTTTCATCGATTTTCTCCTCGTCCCTTTGGGACCGTGTGTCTCGATGTTCTTATTCTCGAAAAATTAAAATATTTAATAGTAGCACTTAGTTTCAACAATTTCGCACAAAGTGGTTGCCAACCACCTCGTCGCTATATATTGATTTCCTTTTAACACCATCAGCCGCGAAGCGTGCGAGCTTCCGTAGCATAAAGAAAACGCGAGCACGTGAAGTGAAACCATTCGCAAAGAAATAAACAGAAACACGTCAACTGAGTCAACAAGCGCGCCGCCACCGCCGTCAGACATATTGAGCATGTTATTACATTGTGTCGATTATTGAAAAAGGCGCTAAACGTAACTATGAACATCAATGCATGTTCGAAATTTTGACAAGAACATTTCAACGTCAAATCCACAACATTTGAACTTTACGCGTATGCAGCGCCGCGCGAATGTTGCTATTCAATTAATTTACGCGCGCATGTGGTAAGCTGTCAGATTCATCGCTAGGAAATATAAATATTTAACGAGTTTATAGGCAATCAATCATTCAAAAAACCTGTTTACATGTAATTACAATTTCACCTTTCAACGCCTGATTTAATTCCTTCCATAACCAGCCGCGTGGGGGAAGCTAAACGCGCATTTTTATGTAGAATTGATTGCAATCACGGGGAGTGATAACCACGTAATAATAATCATAAGAATAAAGCGTGTTTACGACGTAGAATTGAGTGAAAATAAAAGCTTAAAAACGATTGCATATCGGTACTGTGGAAATTTATAGGTTTCCCCATTCGTTCACCGCAAACGGATAAAATACATTTCGTGCTTCGCATCGTTCGGGGTAAACAATATTGTTTGCCTTGTTTATTTCCTTACGCGCGCACGCTGAAAACGTATGATTGTTTGTCGAATGGGATTTTCTTTGCGTAAATTACTGCAGCACTAAGCGCTTGCAATTGCATCTGTCAAATGGAATACGTTATGTTATCAATGATTGCACTAAAAACCAAAGCGTGTACGCGGATGAGTATTTCAACCCGTCGGACGGCGCACTGACAATCAATCAAATGCACATAGCATTGAACCCGTGTTATTGAGTGTACGTCACTAATCGATTATAATTACGACTGCACGCGTGCAGATTAATCATTCTCATAATCGTCCGAGATGCGCGCAAGCACATTGTGTATGACGTGCAAGCGTCATTGCAAAGCGCACTCCTCGCTTTTGTTCTTCCTGCTATCTCTCCTCGAGCTGTTCCTGCTTTAAACTTTCCGCCACACAATGCGAGAGAGGGATAGAGAAAGATGGATTTTCCTTTAATCATTGTGTCCGCGCTGGAGGAATTAAATCCGCAAACTTGTACTTCCTCACCGTCTTAGTTGTAAGTGAATTAGTGTACCCTTATTGTGGTCATGTCGCAGATCCTCAACCCATCCCATACGGTCACGCAAAGGATCCATCGATTTCCTATGAACCCTCCATGAAGAAAAAAAACTGACGTCAGTCGCAATATTATTGAATTGCGTGCAAATATTACACGATGACTGGTTTACAATATTGCAACGCACATGTCAAGCTCCATATTATCTAATAACTATAATGCATAGTTATTAGACTGTACGTTTGGTTTTAATTAGAAGTTTAATTAAAGCCATTTAACTATCAGTGCTTGCTCAGCGCATCCGCTTTGCAAATATGCTTCATGAATAATTGCGTCATATTGGAGTTGCACTATTTTCACGTTCAATATATCGAAAGAGAATAATATTGTGATAGAAACCAATGGCACGATTCAGGTTGAAATTCAATGAGAATTCATTTTAATAACAAGAGAAATATTTGAAATTCAACGTGCAATTGAAAAACATTTACGATTTTTATGCAGTTGTCAACTAAATATTTAAACTTCTTTTAACTATTAATTTAGACAAAAATTAAACAATTTATTTATTAAGTTAAACATTGTTTAATTTTACATTCTGTCCAATCTTCATCCAAGATTTTTTGCAAAAATTAAATTACTTGAAACGTTGACTTCCAAGCCATTTTTGAAATTCAATGAGAATTCATATAAGTAACCAGAAAAATATTTGAAACTTAACGTACAATTGAACAACATTTGCGATTTTTATGCAGTTGTCAACTAAATATTTAAACTTCTTTTAAATATTTTTCAATCTTAATTTAGCCAAAGATTAAAGAACTTATTTATTAAGTTAAACATTGTTTAATTACCATTCTGTCCAATCCTCACCCAAGATTTTTTGCAAATATTAATTTCCTGAAAACGTTAACATCCAATCCATTTTATGAGAAAATCCCCATCAAATCACGGGTGAGTAACACTATAAAATCTACACTCGGGTGCCAGGCCCACATAAGTAAAAGTGGATGACAGTAGTCACAACATAATCTTGGATGTCAGCCTTGCATGGGTCACACAAACGTCAACTTATCAAGAAGCATTTATAAACTACGAGCAGCCATGCAACAATGTGTGATTCCCTTGGCCTATTTAAATGAAAAATTGTTACTTTACTTGGATTATAATTAACAATTTTACTATATATTTTAACTTTAAAGTCCATCCATGTTAACCCTTCCTATATATTTATTTAACCCGTCAACGTGTAATCATTCGATTGTGCTAGATAAAAAAGTTATCAAATTATACAGCCGAGCTGTAATTACATTTCGTACGCTTGAAATGTAAAAACATGTCGTTACGCCCAACTTTGTAGCACACTTTTCGTACAAATTCCAGCTTTTCCATTCTTTACGCATGTGTGCCTCCGCTATTTTTAGCGAGCGGAACGCCGCGTTGTTATTTGTTGGCGACAAAAAGTGCAAAATATAGAAGACGAGCATCAATTTGTATCGCATTACTCATTGACATTGCTGCCATTTTTTATTCGAAGCATTTACATACAAATAGCAGGTTTTGCTGCGTGTTATTTTGTGTAATTTTTTTTCTGGCGCTCGTTCTCTTGTATGCGCGCGCGCTTTATTGATTTCATTTCGATACGCAATAGAATCAATCGTATGTGGCAAACCATACGTACCGTACACTTTATGTATGTACCAAAGTACTTGTGAATTGGCGAATAAGAAATCAAATATCGTAAACTCTTCTCTCGTCCACTACTCGTCGATGCATTAAAACGACACAACTGCGTAGCGAAGGTGTTTTCAACATTCAACATTTTCCGTTTTCATTCTGCTGCGGTGGCATTCAATTTCCCCGACGCTGTTTGTTCGCAAAAGGTCGATGGTCATTGTGATTTATCGAGGAGAACTTTTGATTTTCCGGTTAATCGAAAATATCTGCGCGCACATTGGTCAATTGACTGTGGCGAAAGTTGTGCGTGACGTAGATGAGTTCAAAAAGCCATAATTGCGATTTAATTTAATCACCGAAATTTTTGCGATTTTCCGCTCGTCGACGATTGCGGAAGTTTCCAGTTTTCTGTTTGATATGAGACTCAAACACATTCGAGGCGTGGGATGATGATATCCATCACTCGATACGAACTGCGAATCGGGTGAACGAAATGTAATATTTCTACGAATATTTCTGCGCGAGGCGAGAAAAAGTTGCGGTGGCGTAAGAACGAGGGCGGCGTTTATCGCTTCAGCACGAGTGAGTACGCGCTGAATAGAATAAGGAGAAATACTGAATGCAAAATACCAAAATTTCCCCATGTATCACGCTCGGCGGAACAAAACGCAAATAAACTGAAATGCGTTTCATAAATCAACGATAAGACCAACGCGACGTGCTAAATTACAGCTTGATAATTGTAGGTAGCTACTACCACTTTGCACGCTTGACGGCTGCACAAGTGGCAGCACAAAAGCACAGAATAAAGATAAAGAGTCAAAAAGGACTCTCTATTAAACAGGAGCAACAGGATGATCGTTGGCAGTTGTCCACGTCGCATGTTCGCGCAGACTTCACGCCTCGTACGTGCGCCAAGTCACTTGTTGTTGTGTGTGCCGTGTTCCTACCGCAATTTATTGCACTCTCATAATATCCGCATTTAATGTGTGTTCAGCCACTTGGATTTCTCGTCGAGGTGGACGGCTGAAAATAAATACCTGAAATTAATTATCCTACAACCATCTACACCATGTGTTTTAGTTACTACAGCGTTAACTTCATTTTTCATCCCGCGCTCTCAAGCACAGAGACGCCTTAATTACGCCAGGTCAAGAGCTATCAAATGCACTAAACCTTCATGCGCTAATTGCTTCAAATAGCACAAGCCAAGCTTTAAAATAATAATGTTTCCAAGCGCTAAGAATTTAAGCCATTTAAAGGTGAATAAATAAACTAAAAATAATAATATAATGATTTTACATTCCAACAAAGTAAGAATAATATACAAGTCGACTGTGGGCAGCAATTGTGAAAATATGCCAGTTAAATCTAGCGCGTGCAATTTCAATTGTGCATTTCCATTCAAAACGCTTTGTTTACCCAATTAAATAATGTACCTTTGCCTAGCACTTTCATGTCGCGTTTGTTACATTTCATATCAAATATCAAAATTATCCTTGACAAAAATAAGGAAAATGTAATGAATCTGCCATGACTTTCATCTTGTCTACTGTAATAAATACATTGCTACAGCAAAAAAAAGTCTCGTGTTATTAATATGCATGTGCTCTTCCCTTATCTCATGCTCCCCATATGAACTTTAGTGCACTAATTGGCTTATGTTCTCCATATAAATGACAACTGCTTGAGCATGAATATTCATTTCAATCAAAGTCTCAAAACACTCAGATCGTGTGCGTTATTATTTAGCGCAAGATGTACTTAAACATCATATGCTCCTTATACATTTGCATAGGAACTTGCTTATTTTAGTTTCACTTCGACCAGATGCACTCGGCATTTCTCGGGAATTCAAATAAGCTTTTTGCTTCCGATATTAATCAGTTGGTCGGCAGGCAGAGCAGCAAAGAGCATTACGTGCAGTTCAGTCAACATTTGAACGCACACCGCATGGAAAGCATTCGGGAGTGACTATCATTAATTCAGTAATTTGCATGTGCAATGCATTCTTGCCGCACGAGCGTTAACAGCTGATTGTAGTCCTTGTTGTATGTGCAAACAAATCAAGGCGCAAACACCGTTAGTAAATGTGCGAATGCCATGACCGCCTTTAGAGAATTTCACTAAACGCGTAGTTGCGAAAAGAGACAGGACGGAAATAATAACAGGAAACTATTTGCAACGTCCCCAAGATGGTAATAAGAGTGTCCTGATGTATATAGAACGTGGAATGCTTGGCCTGCGCATCATGTGAAACTATTTCAAAAATGTATTCAATTGAACTCTCGCTGACCTTATTCACTCGCACGGACGCGATATACGCTAGAATAGGCATTGCATTTGGGATTTGCGCGCTGCTCCGATGCCTCGGAGGGTGAGAAAGAAGAAGGAAACTTGTTACGAGAGGTCTGCGGCACGTAGTGCGTAAATCTCTTATGCACACTTTGAGTGGCGGCAGAAAGCAAAACACTTTTTCGCCATGTCGATAAATTCTCTTTTTCATGTTTACACGAGCAAAGAGCAACAGTTGTTGTTGCACACCATGCGCCATACGAATTTATAAGCTAGAAAGGCCATGGTGTCGAGCATTTGCTTAAAAATACATGCAGCACTTACCATACAGTTTTGCTTTCTTTCGCAGATTAGAATTGGGCTTTAGAAACACGCGCACGCTCTGAACTTAAATCCTCCACCAAATTGTACTCTCATGTTCGACCACGAATTAACTTTCTAAATATTAAAACGACGAATCCCTTCACACCCGACAAGGGTAAAATATGTAAAAGGACGAATTATTAATGCACTGAATCCCTTTTACATGAAAAATATTTCACATCACAAAAATGTTATAAATTAATTAATTCTGCTGTGAATTGATAGCATTTAAATTCATCAAAATTTTGAAATTCAAAACGCGGTTTAACAGGAAAATTTCGTTGTTGAATAAATTATAAATACCTGATTTAATATGGAATTGATATAATTTAAAATCGATTTATATCGCTGTCGCTTAATGTGAGTATTTACATAATTCATTATTTATCCAAATAAATGACATTCCGCTGTGCGTTATAGCGTATTTCATTAATTACTCCCCGATGAATTTTCTGAATCCGGCTGCTCCAAAATTTTTAACCCTTTTACGCCTCTGAAAAGCAAATCGCATGATGGAATTTGTGGCTCAACACCATCGCGCACGCAGTTTGCACATCATTTTGCGGCCGGCGTGTAAAATGGAATTGCTTTTCATAATATTTAATTTGCCATGCGATTCCACACCATGCGGTTGCACATTCATTCAAACAAACTCCCACAGATTATGCGCCCTTCTACATCGTATCAGCAATTAAGCGGGCGCTTTTTAATTAAAAATAAAATACAACTTTGAAAGGCTTGAAACTTATCGCAACTTTTCAGTAAGAAACAAATTGCACCCCAAAATGAGCAGGAATCATCAAATATTGATACAACATTCCCAATATTCTGCTTAATTAAGTCGCTAATAGCTTTTGCGGATTTTGTCGCATTTTTTCGAAATTTAATTCACTCGCGCCCGGAGAGAAATTTTCAATTTGTATGCATATTTCAAGCGCTCATAAATTCTAGATCATCGCGCATTCGCGGGAATTAATTAATATTGCATTATTTGTTTCCAAAACAACAAATTCATACATTGAGAGAACGAACTACAAAGATACCGAGTGAAAATTCCGGCGCACAGTATCGATTCGAGTACACTAATTAATTTATTCAAGCAAGCAGGCAAGGTACGTGATAAATTTTTGCAAATAGCTCATAACGAATTTATCATTTCATTATCAAGAATTAATCAGACACCGTAGAAATGTTTATCACGCTGCACGAAAACATAATTAGGCGTCGGTATGTGTGATGCCGAAACAGACAATTAGATTTCAATCAGTCAGTCGTCCGACACGAATCCATGTAAAATTTTCGCTGCGAATTATACATCGATTGTCCTCATTTTCGCTAATAATCAACCCTAATATTGCGTGGGATTCAACCCTGCCTGCGGATGGATTTAGCATTTAATTAACTGTCCTGCTCCTGGATTTGAGTCAAATACTATAAATCTATTGTTTGCCAAGAATTCTGCAACATTCCACGTTTCGCTGCGAAGTTTGCTGAAACTGAACTTCAACACGTACAATAAGAATTAACATTTAATGCGCTTTAATATTATTTATGTGCCTATAACAATTTAAGTTTATTAGCGCAAGTCCTCTATTCATAATAAGATAAAAACTTAAGTTATGCTTTGTTCCGACTCTAATGAATAAACTCTTCGGAATTCCAGTTAATGTCATGAAATAATTCCGCCAAAGTTTACGACACTCGGCGCACACAGTGTTTCTCAAACTCTTTCCGAAATATAACACTTTGTAATTCCGGAAATTCTAACAGCAAAGTTAGTTTGTAAAGTTGAATAATTTGTGCTTTAAATTTTTTTTCGTCCTTGCCTGCAGGATCATTAGGAAAGGATGTGTTTCAAGTAATAAAAGCAGCTTGTATAACAAACATCCGAAAATAAAGTTTACTTAATTGACGAGCGATTATGTCTGACATGTGAACGCGGGCGAACTCAAAACAAAAGTCAGGATGCATCAAGTAAGCTGCAATTTAATGCGTAAATTGTCGCCACTTTTTACCATCCCAAGCGTGTATTTATAGTCATTTATAGGCAATATAAACAGCGAAACGAACATTTATTGCATTCAAACGCGCGCGCACAATCAGTGCAGCAAAACGCGCATTCGATTCGTGCCAATTGCCGAGAGGGTTTTATCATCAGTATGTACGGCGAATTCATTCCGTTCAACTCTTCCACACATGGCAACCGTGCGCGAGACTTTATTATTATTGCACCTCGTAAATGTTCATACATACTGCCAAAGTGTTTCTCCGCACGAATGACAGCTGAATTAAAAGCACAGTAAAACTTTGAAATCACGCGATCGTTTTACTTCAAATTGCAGTCGAAATTAGCTA
>JARJDV010004831.1:0-10233 GCA_030264675.1 Anaulacaspis nigra
CTGGCGACCTCAAGAATGGAACGATACATCATCTAGCTGCGATTTATGGCCGTTTCAAGTTTCCTATGGAGCACTAATTTTGTTCCACTCTGTATAAGTGAATACCCAAGACGCTTTGAACAAGTATTACGCAAAGTAAAGACATACAAGTGAAAATAATGTCAGGCAGCTAAATATAAGAAGTAAAACTTGATATTATTAAACGCGTAAAAATTAACGAGAATTTAAAGAACTTTAAACATCGAGAAATTACGCGAATAAACATGATGACGACAAATACGTAACGTGCGCTTGGAAGTTTTTTAAGTGCGTGCTTAGAATTAATTGCACAAATTAAAATAATTTGAAAAGTCATGAAGACTGCGAATAATTGCGAATGGAAAAGCGCCAACAAGAGCGCGAAGTAGGTTTAGGTAAATTCGCACACCGATGATGCAACTTCCAGTAAGAGGCATGAAACGAAATAATTTTTCCTGAGAAAACTTTTCCGGGCAGGTACACAACACGGACATGCGTTGAAAATCATTAGTGTATGGTTTTCATTAAGGGGGCTACCGTGAAAATCGAAACGAATGCGGAGGCAGTTTTTGTTTCGGGTCGCAGCGCACATATGGGGATCGAAGAAGAAGTGCGGAAAGGGGAATAGACGCGGGGTTCAGGAAGCGCGGACCGGCGGTGGTGGGCCAAGACGCGCCACTGGTTCTGCCACCACCACGCGCACCATTTCAAATCAACAATTCGTTGTCGTTCCCGCCGTTGCCGCCGCTGCCGTCGTCGACATTCATTCAGCATCGTGCCGTGTGACTCGTCGCATCGGAGGCGCAGCGCAGAGTCTCGTAGCAGCACATCTCTCGATCACCGTACGCATCCCCCAGTCAGGTTAGTCTCTTTGCCCATTCATCAATTGGATGCCGCCGTGTGGCTGCGCGAATCGAAATTTGCGAATTTCAATGCGTGCGTACGTGAATATATTCCGCCAACTCGGTATTGTACATATTTTACGCTATGCAGTTGTTTGTTGCACTCGATCGTATTGTTAAAAATGTATTCGAACTAACAAACGAACAGAACAACTAATAACATTCGAGTGGGATTTCACACACGCTGTACAAGTTACCGGGCGACGACACGCAAGCCGCCGTTTAATAAATATACTTGCTATTCAGCAGGACTTAAAAATTCTTTTACGCCGATAGGTCATGCATGGAGTGTGGGTGCAGAAATTCGCTATAATCATGCATGTTGCATTCTTTATGTTCGCTCAATGTTAACCAACAGTCTCGCCGCACGTGTTTACAATTTGCTGTCTTACGCATTACTTACGTGAGAATACGTAATACGATTTTTTTCCAGCCAAAAAGCCATTCAAATTATTCATGTTTAGCACATGTACGTAATTCACTGGATATTCAAAAACTATTTGAGATTAGCGCGCAATTAACTAACGTATCACACAGAAAATAAATTTACAGTCGGAAAAGAAATTAGCCCCAAAAATTGAAAATGCGAATTCGTTATTTATTTAATAAAATAGATCAATTTTAAATTGCAATATTACGATTCTTTCACATAAATCTGACTATTAAAGCTGTTTTATAATACATATTTGGCCGTCGCACACTTTTTGTGCGCTCGCAAATTTAAATTAATTTGTGGAGCGCAGTGTGTCGTCAGAAATTTGCTTTGTTGTTCTTCAACTATTTCTGCGAAATGGCAAACATTATAAATGTTTGCAGTGTTTCTGGATACATAAATAGTACATTTTTATGCCTATTAAACAAAGGCCACAGATTTTATGCCTATTAAACAAAGACCACAAAATTTCTCCAATTAATCGACGAGGACAACAAACGAAGGGCAATTTTTAAACGCGAAGAGTCGCCGCGTTTAAAGAATTTAGGGGGAAATTCAAAATAAATAAGTTTTAACCAGAAATGTAACCAGAAATAATAATAAATACTTGGAAAAATTAAATTATCTGAAGAACCAGTTCATTTCAAAGCAAGACTGAGAAATCAAATAGCTCAATGTTAATGAATATCTATTTTATTAAATTTCCTTCCCCGCCAAAAAATTTTGGGATGCTCAATAATGATTTCATTATTTTTTATTGTGACATACGTTAGTTATGATTGAAAAAGCAAACGAACATTGAAAAAGCAAACGCTTAACTTATGATTATGAAATGGTTTAATTAACTAATAACGTTTTCTCGGTCACCCCAGCTGCAGCTGGAGGCGGCAAGTACGTCATTTCAATTAAAACTAATCGCAAGTTTACACACAACTGAATAAAAAAAACGTAAGTATACCAGCTGGTTGGTTACTGTCGAACTACAGACATTACGTTTCCGAATAGTTATTGTAGCGCGAATTTCACGAAACCATATTCAAATTGTTACTGTGCACAATTCCAATTTGCAATCAGATGTGCTAGCTGATGTTCATTAGTTACCATCATAGTTTTTAATTAATTTCGAGACTGATTGGATACAAATATTGACGGAAAGAATCCGAGCGACATTGTGGCGGATCACATTAGATGATTTTATTTCACATCTACTTGATCATTTATTTAATTTGCACCGTCAATCATATAACATATCCGTGCTGTTAAGAGGCGTATAAAGTTTTTGACGGGTCGAAAATGTTTGTTTAATAGAAAGAAGCTGATTGCGTGGCTTAATTATATTCGAGCGAGCAGAGCATAATCAGAATGGAAATGAGAAAAGCTAGCGAAACAAAGTAAGATGAATGCGCACTTGAACCCTGATTATGCCGCAAATTATCGAGCGCAAATACGGTTGACATTGACGATAAAAGAGTGCATCAGACGCGGGCGCGCGAAATCAATAGTCCGCGAAACACAGAACTTTGTTTAGCATTTTGTTGATCATGACTTGAATTATTTCCACGTACACTAAAGCAAAACAAGCTTGTTTGCTTTTTAATGAGCCAATAACGTTCGTTTGTCCATCGGTGCGCAGCAAACCTATTCCATTTTCCATGCATATCTCAGATTTACTGACTTGCCTACTTATTGCATGCTTATTACGTTTTAAACCTTTTGTCCTTAATTAACGAACTGTAACATGAGATTTCGCATTTTTTCCCCTCGCTCGCAATTCGCAAGCTGTTCCCAAAATATACTCCACCTAATAATAGCTCGAATATCAAAATCATCGTGGTGTAATTTCCTTAACCCATCGACGGATAGATGGAAAGCGGATAATACACAATTTTTTTCGCTCCTATAATGTGAAAACTCATTCTAATCGGTAGGACGCCACGGCCGCTCGCATTCTTTATCTTCGAATGGCAGTCATTCTTTCTTGCAGCTACCTAGCTACATAGCCAGCTGCTTGATTGCTTTTGGCTCATTCGCAGGACGTGTTCGTTTTGCGAAAGTGATATACTCCGAAGCGGGGGGCTACAACCCGATTATGCATCCGCCAATATTTGCTTGCGTGTGGACGTCCGACTTTCAATGAGCGCACCCGCCAAAATGCCATCGATCTGCCATGTTGTGTCGGATGAGTTTTTCAAACGGTCGCATTCGACGCGTTATTAATGATTGACAGTATTGTATATCGAATTCTTAAGTTGTTAAATGTATAAACAATTACAGTCGACATGAAATAGGCAGTTTTTCGGTATCGAATGTACACCAACACCGTAGCTGATGCGCCACGGCCGATTTGTTCGAAGGACAAGTAAGCAAGTAAGCATTAAGTGGAATCATAAGAGAGCGCGTTTGTAATAGGAATAATAATGACAAGGAAATAGCGATTGAAACCGCGATAGTAACGTGAAAAACGCCTTTATCATACAATCAATAAGGGAAATACACGTGTGAATGTATTACCACGACCCGATTCGTGCTTCGATTACGCTGATAACAAGCGGGCCGTCGCGACGCGTCGTGGTGCGCCAAATGCATACACGGCAGGAGCGCGAGAAGGTGACACGCAACCAAATAAGTGATTTAAATTGGTGGCCGGAGTTCTAACGAGGTGTTATGTTATAATGATAACAAAATATGAGCGGAGCAGCGCACAATCTCTCGGGGGAGGTGCTAGGTTAGGGCAAGTGTTGACTCTTAGCGTCGATAAGGGTATCGGTCGCTGATACATCGCGTCGCGTCTACTCGTCTCACGCCCTAGTCCCAATTGTACACTATATTAAATTCATTCTTAATTTACATGGCCGAGTGATATTGTCGTAGTGTGATTAATAATATGCATTCAAGCATTATTAAATTTAATAAAGCGAATCCACTTAAGCGATTCCGTTTGACGTACGTGGAACAAATTCATGCAAATGCGATCATTGCATAAGTGCTCGGTAATAAAAATACTTGATAATGTATAGGAACATCACACATATGCGCGTCATGCTAGATGGACAACATCCAGTACATGTGTATACTCTCCTAACGCGGACATTAAAGAGAACGAACCGGATACATCTTTCGTGGGGTTGCTCAATATTGGGAGACGTCGGATCGGCAGCGGCGGCCGAAATTGCACACTCGAAAGTGCAGGAAAATTGCATATGCATGTATGCAGATACGCGGGTAAAGTCGCAATTCGGGCGCGCGCTCTGGGAGTTATGTTCACCTCGGGGCGCAAGCAGCAAACGCTATAAAAGTGAAGTAAGAGCTCTCCCAGGAGTGTCCAGAAGCATTCAATTCTTCGCACCGAGTTTTGGGCGCTTCCAACCGCCCCTCCCCCCGCGCCGATCGATAGCAGTAGTTTGAAACACGCGAGTTTCGCGTGTGCGCGCTGCCTTTGCGTTTGTCGATCGAATGCGTGAATTGGCCCGCGAGCACAGCATCCTCCTTGCTTTTTTCAATTAACTCGCGCCACGAAAAACACCACCTACCCAAGCAACAACAAAAAGCAATAAACAACACGTTGCAATTAGCAGTTGGCTGCTCATTATCTAACGCGTGATGCCGTTGCACGCCACTTGCGTGTCATGGGAAATTACGTTAAGTGGGCCCTGATACGCCATGTTGACAAAGTTACAGCACTCATTACTGCAGGAAGCCTTAATCAACAAGCATCACTCATTCTTCAGCGAACTTCTTAGTCCATGTTGTAGATTATTTACGCGCGCCCGGTGTAGCTGCTGCTGCCATATTTCCTAATGGATCAGTTTGCTGCGGTCGCAAATCATATCTGATCAATATCACTCCGCTGTCTTTTCAAAGAGCGAAATGGAGCAAAGTGCTTACACGGTATTGTATCCGCGCAATTGAATAGAATGATACAGATACAACTGATAGTTGTGCAAATGATGAGTACATAACTAAACAAGCGAACTGACCCATGTACCTACTGTACGACGTACGTGGGTTTATGCCGTCGTGAAGCGTCGCGGTTTCGGCGAGGGCGTCCGCAAATGCCACTAAGAAAAGTAAACGCAAAAATAACCGAAGGTGTATCGATTTACGGATGGTGACGCAACGGTTTCGCCAACTGATTTCACTTCATTATACCTACATAGAGGTACGATTTTTGGAACAACGTCCACGCTGACCGGCTAACTAGCAGACAATGCGCGCAAAGGATGCTTCAATGAAGTTGTGTGGCGCGAGGCGCGCGAAAGGGGGTGTTTTGTGTACGTGCCAAGAACGTTTCGTCAATTTGTTCTTATCGTGCTCGCGCACCATAAATATTTTCCGCAATATCGTTGTTCTGGCAGCCACACGCAATTGCTCCAGCGCGCCTAAGCGTTTTGCATTCCGAGATATAACGAATGTGCGTGGTGTTTGTAGTTCTCTTGCAGTGGCCGATCGCAAGCATTGGCACTCGCCAGATATTCGAAGACTTCCTCAGCCGTGCGAAACTGCTGAACAACGGAGCTTTCACCAGCAACTGCACCGCTTCATACCGGTTTAGTAATGGCGTTCGCTGCGGCACGCATGATCCTAAAGGACAAGCGCAGAAAGTCGTCCAAGGAAGAGTTTCCGCCGAGGAGCCGCAGCAAGGTAAACATTGTCAAGCCGAATGAATCGATTTGTTTATGTTGCGTGTTAATTAAGGCAATTAATTAAGGACAGCCACATTCTAAAATGTTTGTTGGCTTAAGATGCAAATGTTGATATTTGTGTGTACGTATAATGGTTCGTACACTCGATCAATGCACTTGATCTATTCAAAGGGTTGATGAAAAGCATACAGAACTATACATTCAGTTCCGCGATGTGCTCCCGTCACATCCCGGCCGTATGCAATCTGTCTGTTACAAAAGGGTTAGTCACCCTTGTGTCATTCGAAAAGTATATTGGCATTCAGTCAGTGAGTCAGCCGACGATTACACAAGATTAGTAAATTTCCTCTGCCATATTAGAGGCGGCAAACAGGTCGATCGCAACCTGCCCTAATAGGTTGGTGAATGGGTAACATATGATGATGATATATTCCAGTGCAGCACGTAGGCGTAACTACTGGTAATTTCAAAAGAACAACCAACTCTAGACCCATTCACATTATAGATTTTCGTGATAAACATGCAGTTACGCTCGAACGCAGAAAGTCATAGCGTAATTTATCTCACACTCCTGAAAACAACTCTTCGCTTATCATTTATATAGATGCTCCCTCCTCCCTTCTGTCGTCTTCTTCTTGTTTCACGTAGCGAGCTACTACAATTGATAATTTCTTGTACAATAATTCTCATGGTTTATCTATCGTTTTCTATGTGCGTGAACTGTATATTTATTTTGCAGGCGCGCAGTGGGAGCGCCAGTAGCTATCGCAGCATAAGTCAGGTAATCGTGCGTTCCAATTTAGGTAGTATAGTCGTTGCCATGCCATTTATCAGCGCGTAAAACATTCTGTCTTGCGTTGTTAGTTGGTATTAGCGAATTCGTACTGTAAGTCCACTGGCCCTAGTACCACATATACAGCTCTCTTCTTATTCTTCTTCGTCTTGATAAACGTTAAATTATTTATTACGTATGATAGAAAGCATCCGCACTGCATGAATTAAACCGCTAATTCTACTATTAAGCCAAGTAGTGTTTCAAATCTCGGTCGTATGCTGGCTAGCTCACAGCATGCTGATTCACACTGTACGTGAATTTTTATTAAATACTTTCACGCAAATTGTTAACACTACAATTAATGCGTTATCCATTTATTAGAATCTAATTGTGCAACTCTTATCGCGCAATAATTATAATGGGAGTGCGCTAAAATGCTTGGAAAGTTTGGTGTGTGGTAGCGGTACTCGAACAAGAGACAGCTAGCACTGTAACAACGCGTGCTAGTAGACCGTGGGGTAAAGTTGAGATTCGAATTCGTTAAATATTCATTGTGGAGTACGCGCATTATTACTGATTAAACGCTCTTCAACTGGGTGGCGAAAACTTCGGTTACAATCTGCAGAATAACTTGATGTAATTGTTTCCAAAGGCAAATCGGAACTCAAAACGCATTATTATTAAATAATGGGTGGGTGCGCTTTGTAACATATCTCCACCATTCATTCTTATTTAATCGCCTGTCATCATTTCCATGAATTCTGTAAAACGCCAGAAAAACAATTACTTTCTGTGGCGCATCATTTCCTTGGAAATGTGCAAAAAAAGCCAATGGGCAGTCGGCCATTCTGTTCCCTAATCTATGCGCGCACTACTTACGTACAGAAGGAAAGAACGCAAATTATGTTGACCCTCTTGTGTTATGAAATATCAGGAAAACAATGCACAAAGCTGACGACAACGCATATTAATAAATGAAACGAGCAAACCGTGGCGCAGGTGGAGGATTCGCATTGTTCGTTAGTCAAAGTGAAGCAAAAAAGTAGCATGCACCAGGCGCGTCTTACCCATCAAAGTCCACCGTGCCCGACGAGTCCGAATCGATTTCGGCAATCATCTCGTTCAGCTGGTCCGACGTCAGCTGGTCGTCGAGGGCAGCGAGGATTTCGCGCAGGCTGGACGTCGGTATGTAGCCGTTGCCTTCCTTATCATACAGCCGGAAGGCCTCCTTCAGCTCCTTCTGCAGCGCCTCGTCGTCCTCGCTCTCCAGGAAGTGCTTGGCGACGCGACAGAAAGACTCAAAGTCCAAGTAGCCGGAGCCTGCAACAAACAGCCGCAATCAATATTCGCACACGCAAATGAACGCTGAGGAGGATTGCACTAATACGCGCCAGGAAAAAAGTCCATGTAAATTATAGCATACGAAACTCGCCCGTTCTGTGGCGGACACGCAGCCATTTCCTGTTTGTGCTGCTGGTGCATATTCAGGACGCGCGAGTCGTCGCACAAAAGTGGCGCGAAAGAAAGCAAGTGCAGAATTATCATGGACATTTCGGCCCTTTTATCATATAAGTTTTGCAACGTTTTGCCGCCGATCACTCAATTGATACGCGGCACATGATAACGATGGCGATGAAAAAATCGAATCATGCCGCCTTTGCTGGTGTCACTGCCGCTAGCAAAGATACGCAACCATTTCAAGCGATATCAACGTGAGAGATAAGAGCATGCAGTATGCGACGGCGTTATGAATATCCTGGCTGTTGTAACTGTTCTCGTGCAGCCGAAAAACTTGCGGGCAACCTTATTTAGCAACTTCAAAAAGCAACCTTCGACGACGACGTGTATGTCAAATTAGCTCGTGCGTACACGTCCTAAGATCGCAGCGTTTTAAAAGCTTCTTTGCCAAAGTATTTTCACTCGGATGCAGTTTGCTATGCACTTTGGTAGAAAGCACGAAACAGAAATGGTGGTTTCATGTAAAATCCAATAAAATCTCGCGAGTTACATAATGTACATTTGTCGTTCATACACCAAGCGCATTTCAACAAAACGCGCGCACGAAAACGCCAATTGTTTTCGCTAATGAAAATATTTCGTCGAAAATGCCAGCCCGGCTGAAATGCTATTATTCACAGACAATGCCTTCCGCAATTGGCAAGAGCCGTTCGCTGCAATTTCATTGCTTGTTAAGTTAAAATTGTCATTCGATTTAATAAACATCATCGATCGACCGGATGAAATGCTCGTTTAAATGTCAAGGACGCAAATCCACAATTATGCGGAATCCTCACGAGAAAATTTCAACTTTAAACAAGATCTCAGGTATGTTTATTCTATTGTCAGTCGCAATATCAAAGCAGTTTGCAAATATCCGATATATTGCGCAAAGACGACTGGAGGCCGATGGAAACGATGATGTTAGACGCGCTTTATCTTTCTCCGAACCAATCAAGATTTTATTTATTCAACATATAAACTTCGACATCATTCAATCCATGCAACTAGAAATTATTTCAATTATTCTCAAATCAAACGCAGAAGAGAACACAAAAGAAAAATGCAAAGCGCATACATCAAATTCATAATTCGTAACATTTGTCTGCTCATAATCATTAATCAAGTGGGTTGGTAAATCGTGTTACGTTACACTTTATGTTCACTGTCTGCCTGGTTGGGTGGTAGGTACTTATAAAATGCAGCAATATTCATCGTAGGAAATATTTGTGCCGTGTGACATTAACAAACATTAATAACATTTTTCTAAGATTTTGTTTTCTGGTTGAAAGCACAATTGCGTTGCGCTGCATTGTTGCGATTGCATACAGCGCGAAATGACGGTAGGCAGGCGAACGCTTTAATTAAAAACTAATTATTCGCTCGTCGGCAATAACGAGGTTTGACGTCTTATAAACTTATAATGGTAAATCCAATTATTCAATCTTTAAGAGTGCTTTGTTTTGAATGACCTATCAAGATCTATGGCTGTATAGTGGAGTGGGGTAAGTGCATTAAAGCTCTCTAATTAGTAGAAATTGCAATATCTGAAATATAATAATCTACTAGGGATATCAATCATATGTAAAAGGGTTTGTTCAATTAATCAAGAAATTCCCCGATTTATGCTAATAAGTTCGGTCATAGTTATCATCCTGGAGCTCTAATTTCTAAGGTAATTTTGTGATTTTCAACTACAAAAAGAAACAGCAATTATATCAATATGAAATACTATATATAACATATGAAAGAAATTTTCTTTTAATAACACAAATTAACGCGACAGCCATGGATTTTGTCAGAAGATCGGCGCAAATATCAAAATTGGATAAAATACCGAATACACGCATCAGAGAGATCTGCAGAAACAATTATGCTGGTACGGCCATGTACAACGAATGCCCGCAAAGCGACTACCTCATCAAGCACTCGAATGGCAGCCCTACGAAAAGAGGAGAAGAGGTA
>JARJDV010004833.1:0-12386 GCA_030264675.1 Anaulacaspis nigra
ATTTAATGATTATAATGACCAAACCCTTCGGGTTGGTTTGGTCATTATAACATTAAATTATTACTTAACCTGTATTATTTATATCACCCCATCTACAATCGATAAATGCAATTAATTATTATGACTTAAGTCAAAATTATTATCTGAAAATTGCAAGAAGTATTTTGTTCAACGCGAATTCTGTTTTTTTTTCCGGAATATTGCGAACGAAGCATGGTTATAATGTTGTCACACACTCAATAGATCGGGACAAGAACACCGGATGTGACGACACACATGATGATCATGATCATATGCATATGGCGCCTTGTACCATTCTCTACACCACCACCACCACCAGCGCACGCCGTCATCTCTTACGCATTCATTCATACTCCATCGCTCGCCGTCTCGCTCGCTCCGAGTGACATGTACGTTGTTCAATTTAAACTTTATAGTCTTCTTCCGCTCGATGATCGAGCGCGCGTAACACTACGAATACAACACAACACACAACACGGCTAACGCAACTAAACAAACAAAGCGAGCAAAATTCCTATTCACTTCCACATCATATCTGATAGTGCAATCAATAGTAATCAACATAAAATTAATTTATCCTAAAAGTTACTCAAAATTCCGTCTTTTAATGGTGATAATTGTGGATTCATAAGCTTTTTCGAGATTAAATTTAGCATTCTGGATTCTTTATTAAATTATCTAGCTTCTAGTGGTAATTTCATCTTAAAATGAGTTGAGTAACCTTGTGAAAAATTGATTTGAAAAATTTTGGTCTTGAAATTATTCGATTTTGACGCAAAATTGTTGCTAAACTATCCGTCCACTTTGAATTATAATTTCAAATTCGTAAAATTCAATTATTCCTTTATCAGCTAGTTTAAAAAAATTGATAATTTTCATTATTAAAATATTAGATTTAGAAAAAGATATTCACACTATTACAAACTTCTTTAGTTGCATTTTCTATAAATCTAAACAGTTTTATTGAACGAGCACCAAGAGCTTAGAAAATGAAGTTTGAAATTGACGTTTGCCGCAAGGAGCGTAATCGCAAAGAAGTAATTGTTTAACTTTGACGCTAAATTGTTGCTAAACTATACGTCTGATTTAAACAATACTTCCATATTTATAAAATTCATTTATTCCTTTATTCAATAGTACAAAAAAATTCATAAATTTCATTGTTTAATTGTTAATTTCTTTATTTGACAAAAATCCGATTTTTCATGAATTGTTTATCTTCATCAGAAAATCTGAAATTTTTCAAAAATTAACTTCCATATCGAAATATCAAATTTAAGAAAAAATAATCATTTCATTACAAAGTTTATTAATCGTAATTTCTATCGATAAAAATACTTTTATTGAAAGATTACCAAGAGCTTGGAAAATAAATCTTGAATATGACGTTTCCGCAATGAGCCTAACTGCAAAGAAGTAGTAATCGTTCAACATTGACGCTAAATTGTTGCTAAACTATCCGTTCGATTTTACCACAATTTCCATATTTATAAAATACATCTATTCCTTCATCCAGTAGTACATCAAAATTTGAAAACTGTCACCATTTAATTGCTAATTTCCTCGTTTGAAAAAAATCCGATTTTTGATAAAATGATTTTCTCCATTAAAAAATCCGAATATTTTCAAGAATTAATTTCTCAATAAAAATATCATATTCAAGAAAAGATATGCTCATCATTAAAAAGTTTATTAGTTGTACTTTCCATAAATATAAATAATTTTATTGTACAAACACCATGAGCTTGGAAAATGAACTTTGAATATGGCGTTTCCGCAATGAGCATAATCCCAAAGAAGTAATTAATTGTTCAACTTTGACTTCAAATTGTTGCTAAACCATCAATCAAATTTTTGTTATATTTTCAGATTCATAAAATTCAATTATCCCTTATCCCACTAATTCAAAATATTTTCAAAAACTTCATTACTGAACTGCTGATTTCCGCTTTTACAAAAAATCCAATTATTGATGAAAATATTTTACTCCACGCAAAAATCGGAAATTTTTCAAAAATTAATTTCTCTATGAAAATACCATTCTTAAAACAATATTTTCACATCATTACAAAGTTTATTAATTACAGTTTCCATAAATGCCATTAGTTTCATTGTACAAGCACCTAAAGCTTGGAAAATGTATGTTGAATATGGCATTTCCGCAATGAGCATAATCGTAAAGAAGTAATTGTTCAACTTTGATTCTAAATTGTTGCTAAACCATTCAGCCAATTTTATTTATATTTACAGATTCATAAAATTCAATTATCCCTTATCCCACTAATTCAAAAAATTTTCAAAAACTTCATTACTGAACTGCCGATTTTCGCCTATATAAAAAATCCGATTATTGATGAAAATATTTTACTCCACCCAAAAATCCGAAAATTTTCAAAAATTAATTTCTCTATGAAAATATTATTCCTACTCAAAGATTTTTACATCATTACAAAGTTTATTAATTACAGTTTCCATAAATGCCATTAGTTTCACTGTACAAGCACCTGGAGCTTAGAAAATGACCTTTGAAAATGACGTTTACGCCACGAATTTTTCAACTTTAACGCTAAACTCTACAAATGCATCTATCCCTACACCTAAAACCCAACATCTCAATCTACCAAAACTCTCATTCAATTCCTTCCTCAACCCGCACGCAACGCAAACTAAAGTAAAGTAGCTCGACTCGATACGGTTGTGCAACTCTCATCTCTTCTTCTTTTTTTTCAGCCACGAGCGATTGATTCCGCAATAACTCGTTCAATTTCATCTCTTTGCTCTTTATTATGAATAAATGCCACAAAGAACACAGCCAAGAACGCGCAGCAAGCATCGCATCGGCCGCGATGTGGAGCTAGATAAGCGCACTAAATCAGTAGCTACTACTCGCTTACAACTTGCTAAACTACCTCCTCCTCCTCTTCGTCTCTCTCGACTCGAACAACAAAACTAGACTTCTAACGCACAACACGTAAATTAATGCCTATAAACTCGAATGAATCTCAAGACTGGAGCATACACATACAAATGATTGCCTTAAGGCCCATCTTCATCCTCGTCTTCTTCTTCTTCTTCGTATGCTTTTTTACCTTCGCTTTGCCAATAAAGGCCAACGACCGCCAATATCCAACCGTTAAATATTCCATATCATTATGTTAACAAATTATTATCCTCTTAATCCAAACTACCCTCAAAATCCGCAGAAAAAAATAAATATTACTTAACTTAAGTCAACTTTACTTAACCTAGTTAACCACTCATTTCTTCGAAGGACTTAAATTTAATAATTGTGTAATCAATTCACATCAAAATCGTCAATAGGAATGATATTACTTAACTTAAGTCAAGTTTATTTATCTGACTTAATTCTTAAAACGAATAATTATGTCAACAACTGATTTAAGTTTAGTTTCGAAAATAACTTCATTTACCTCAGAATAAGAAAAAAAAACTATCTTACTTAATTAACTTAAGCCAACTTTACTTATCTGACTTTTGACTATTCAAAATAATATTTATTTATTTTGATTGGTTACCTACTTAATATACTTCAAATCACAAAGAAAAATTACTTAAGTCAAGTTTATAAAACCGAACTCTTAAAAATAATATTAATTACTTAAGTAATTAATATTCTAAGTCAACTATTTTCCCAATCGACTTAAGTATATTAATTATTTAATTGATTTACTTCAAAATTGCCAACAAAAATATATAACTTAACTTAAGTCAAATTTACTAATCTGACTTATTTACTTCTCCAATTATCTTGAAGTTTATTTGTTATCCAGTTAAATTTACCTTGAAATCATCAACGAAACTTATTACTTAACTAATCAAAATTCTAAGTCAACTTTACTCACCTAACTTAACAGCTCAAATAAAACGTATTTCCTCAATCGACTAAAGTTCAATAATTATTTAATTAATTTACCTCAAAATCATCAATGAAAAATATTACTTAAGTCAACCTTATCTAACTTAACCACTCAAAATAATATTTTTTCTTCAACTAACTAAAATTACCAAAAATTTACCAATAAAATAGATGTTACTCAACTTAAGTCAAATTTACTTATTCATTCAAAATGATAATTCTCCTCTACAACTGAGACTTAACTACATTTAGTGCTACTTAACCAACACACAGCGTGGTGGCGCCACCAATCAAGTACTCGACTCCAACTTTCATCCATTCACCGCTAGAGTGCGCACCAAGTACCAATTCTTTCATTTAATTCGAATTTTCTCCTAGTATTCACAACACCAGGAATTTAAGCAATACTACTTAAATCCCTCACCACACATGTGTCTCATATTTCGCAAAAAAAGGAATATTTTTCATATAAACTTTCGTCGTCACATCGACTTAAGTCAAGTCACAACATGTGACAATCAAATGCTTTTTTCGCATTATCATCACAAATTTGCGCTATAAATAGTGCGCATTTCATTTTATGAATCAATCGTCCAACAAATATTTGCGATCGATCAGCACAAATTTATCATCGTATCGATCAAATTTATAACACACTCCACACTCTACACCACGCTCGAAATGAAATTGAATTAAACTTTTGCTGGAGGAATCAATTAAACATGTGTCGTGGTGGAGAGAGTGAAAATACATAGTAATAATAATTTTGACCCAATTTATATTAATTAGCCGCCGAGAAACAATGTGAATAAAGCCTTAACGACGTACGATTAAGCACGCTTAATGCGATTATGCGGATGATATGTGCGTATCAACATCAGCACACGATAATGAGAGAGGAGTTTCATTTCACTTACGCTCGCATTGTTCGTACGCTTCGTGTTCCGAGTGAATCTTACAGAGCGCAATTCATTGCTTCAATAGGATAAACTGTTGCATCCTCATTGAGGCATTATCGAATGCGTTTAGGCAACCAACTAAACCCACAAAGTCATCAATCAAGTTCCTAAACCTTTCACAAAGTCCCCAACTTTTCATCATGAATTAATTGTGCACGCAAACAACAACTAAACGACTCAAATGAATGCGTATTGCGGTTTTAATTTGACTTAAGTAATGAAAATTTATTTTGTTTCGTGTCCTTTCCTCTGTGACTTGACTTAAGTAGTCAAAATTTACATATTTCAGACTAGAATAACCAAAAATTATATTCGTTTGCCACTTTTTCTTTTAAATTTGACTTAAGTAACTAAAACTTATGTTCTCAAATTGACTTAAGTAGTAAACCAAAGTTATAATTTCGCTGTAAAGCTAACTTACGAAACCAAAATTCAGTTTTCGTCGACGTCTTTCTTGTCTCACTTGATTTAAGTTAGTAAAAAATCAGATTCGTTTGCCTCTTTTCGTCTCTAAGTTGACTTAAGTAGCCAAAACTTAGATTCTTTGATCCCCTATTCTCTGTCACTCGACTCAAGTTGTCATAATTCACATAATTTCTTTTCCTTCGTTCTCTAACTTGACGTAAGTAACCAAAAATCATATTGTTTCGCACGTGTTTTTTCTCCAACTTGACTTAAGTAGTAACAAAATGTTATATTTTCGCTGTAGTGATTTACGATACCAAAATGTATATTCTATCGCTGTCATTCTTGTCTAAATTGATATAAATTAGATTCGCATGCCTCCTATACTCTCAACTTGACTTAAGTAAATCAAAACTAATATTATTTTATTAAATCACCCCAAATTGCAGGGGTCCCCACGGGGTGCCTGCGCGTATGTCCGTGAACCATGCCCTGTTGTCTGTAATTTGACTTAAGTATATTCTTTTGTCACTTTTTCTCTATAACTTTTCTTAAGTACCTAAAAGTTATGTTCTTTTGTCCCTTTATGCTGCATCTTAACTTGAGTAACTATAAATCTCATTGTTTCATCCTCTTCTTGCTCGAACTTGGCAAAAGTTGTTTCGCTACTCTTTTTCTCTAACTTGACTTAAGAAGTAACCAAAAGATATCTTTTCGCTGCAATTTGACTTAACTAACCAAATTTCACATTCTATCGCCGTCCTTCTTCTCAAACTCGAAGTAAATAAGTAAAAAAAAAATCAAATTCGTTTGCCTGCTTTCCTCCCAAATTTGACTTAAGTAACCAAAACTTATATTCTGTTATTCCCCTGTTTTCTGTGACTCGATTCATTCACATTTTTTTCCTTCGTTCCCTAACTTGACGTAAGTAGCCAAATATTTCATTAGCACCCCTTTTTTTTGTTTAAATTGACTTAAGTAACAAATTTATATTTTTTACCTCAAATTCTCTGTAACTTGCCTTAAGCAACCCAAACTCACATTGAATCGCTCCCCTTTTTTTCGAACGTGAGATATGCAAACAAAATCGTAATTTTGTGCCCCCTACTTTTTTTATCTAACTTGACTTAAGTAACCAAAAAATCACATTAATTTACTTTATAAGTACATTTATTTTCCCCCTTTTTTCTCAACCGCCTTTATAAAATTAAACTAGAAGAAATTACCAATTCATAATCAATTAATTGTTTAGGCAACCAAACAATCAATACCAACTTGCATTATGAAATATAATTGCTCATCCAAACAACTAAATTACCACACAAATGAATGAATGAATGCGCGCATCGAGTGTCATAATAAACCCGTTATGTAATTAACCGAATGAAAATGAAATTGTAGCGTTAAGTCACTTACTCAGTGAGCGTGTGTGTAATCAATTTAATGTGTATGTCTGGCGTGTCTCTTCCTCGTATAATATTTGACTCACACTCGTATTCATTGAACTTAATTCACTCGATCGAATAATATTACTACTCTCACCTTTATGCTACCCCTCTCCCCTCAACCGCCCCCTGATGTGCGACTCTGTTAGCAGTAGTAATCAAAATAAATATTTACGCCCGTCGTGGAAATATGCGTGTAATCAATATAATCAATCAACTGATAAATAGTCCGCCCGTATTTATTCACAATGCATATGAATGAATCAACGCAAAGTGCCTCTTATCGACTTCTCAATATTTTCCATCTTCCTCTTCAATTCATTCATTTCAAATTAAGTTACTTACTTCACAAACCCATTAATCAATGATAAATTATTCAAAATGATTGAAGAAGTATTTAATAATCGCATAAATTTTTTTTGTCATTCGGGAAATTGACTTAAGTCATTTTCATTCAAAAGTACTGAAAGAGTCCCAAAATAAATCTGACTTATTCAAACAAGGTTTAAAACGAATGGTTGGACAATTATGACATCGCCTCGAACCGGAAAAATAATTTGTCCTCACTCGTGAAATTAACTTAGGTCACTTCAGATAAGCACTGAAAGTTTTAAAATGAATCTGATTTACCGAAAAATGCTTTAAAACTGCTCGACTATAACGATCCTCGAACTTCGAACCGGAAAAATAAAATTTTTCCTCAGTAGTGAAACTGACTTAAGTCTATTCTGATAAGCACAGAAAAAGTTGGAACAAAACTGACCTGCTCAACCAAAAAGCATTAAACCAGTACGAGAATTATGAAATATTCTCCAACCGGAAATATAATTTTCCTCATACGTATTATTTGACTTAAATCACCTCTGAAAAGCGCATAAAATCTCAGAATAAAGCTAACTTGTCCAAAGGCGATTTAAAATTACTCCAGAATGATGAAATATTCTCGAACTGCGAAAATAATATTTTCTCATTTGCAAAATTGACTTAAGTCACTTCTGATAACTGCGAAAAACTCACAATTGAATTGATTTAGGCAAAAAGGCTTAGAACCACTCACGCATTAAGAAATAAATAATTATTGACTTAAGTCTTTCCAATAAATGCAGTTAATCTCAGAAGTTTTAAACGCGCTCAAAAATTATGAAATATTCTCCAACCGAAGAAATAATACTTCCTCATTTGACTTAAGTCACTTCCGATAAGCACAGGAAATCTCAGAATAAAACTGAATTAAGCGAAGAACCCTTGAAACCACTTGAGAATTATGTAATATTCTGCAACCGGAAAAATAATTTTTTCCCATTTGACTTAAGTCACTTCCGATAAACACAAAAAATCTCAGATTAAAGCGCTCTAAAACCGCTCCGATAATTATGTAACATTCTCCAAGCAGAAAACTATTTTTTTCCACATTCGCTAAATTGACTTAAGCCACTTCCGATTGGAACAAAGTCTGACTTACCCAAAGACGCTTCCGGATCGGAGAGATCACTAATGGATGGGACTTTCTGTATCGAATTGAGCGACTTTGGCACCAGCGAATCATCATTCTCGTCGAGCACTTCCTGTTTCGGAATAAGCAGTCCATTCGAAGTCGCATCATCACACTGCAAATCAACGAAATCAACACTTAATTCAACCACCTTCAACGCATCAAACACACTGCACACACAATAAAATCAAATCACATCGAGCGAGTGAGAGATAGAGAGAGAGCACGCGCGCTATCACAACCGGAAGTATCATCATCATCATCGTCATCCTTTCGGGCTTTGTGATTGTAGCAAGCAATAAGCACAGTATGCGCGGCGCACCCGCGCGCTGCAGCGTATTTCCTACTTGACTTGCATACTAAAAATAACTTGCGCCTTCTTAAAATATTCATTACCAATTGCACCAGTCTAATTCAAAAAGTTATTGGTAATCAACTCATTCATGCATATATCCTCTTCGAAACAATACAAAAATTAATTTTTACCTGTGACATTCGACGAAACTTGACTTAAGTAATCAAAAAACGTTAGTTTTTTTAGTAGAGGAAATTACCAATTGATCTTCAATTTATTTATCAATAACGCGAATGGTTTAAGAGAGTTTAGAATATATATAATCCTCCTCGGAAACTCGACAAATGTGACTTAAGTAACCAAAAATACCATTCTTCTACCTTCTTCTTTTCAACTTGACTTAAATAATGAAAAATCACACTCTTTCGATTTTCTTTTTCTCTAATTTAACTTAAGTCACCAGAATTCATATTCTTTTGCTCGATTTTTCCTCTAATTTGGCGAATGCTTTAAGAGAGTTTAGAATATGTATAATCCTCCGCGGAAACTTGACAAATGTGACTTAAGTAACCATAAATCCCATTCTTTACCTCCTTCTTTTCGAACTTGACTTAAATAATGAAAAATCACATTCTTTCGATTTCCTTTTTCTCTAATTTGACTTAAGTCACCAGAATTCATATTCTTTCGCTCGATTTTTCCTCTAATTTGACTTAAGTCATCAAAAATTATATTCTTTGTGTCCTTTTTTCTCTTCCAACCTACTTAGTTACCAGCAACCAGATTATTCGTTAAAATATCCTCCTTTCAAAAACCCAGTAATTTAAAATGTAATTTTTATTCATGAAACTACATTATATATGACTTAAGTAACCAAAAAAATACATTCTTTTGTCCCGTTTGAACTTTACGAATTCGCCAATTACTAACCAATTATTCCCCACGCAAATATTTAAAATTTCGTTTTCACCTTTAAAACTCAACAAAACATGACTTAAGTCACATTCTCTACTTCTTTCAAAAACCACTTTTTCCCTTCAAATTAATTCATTTATCAAAGTATTCCCTTCAAAAGATCTTCAGAGCTAAAAATTTAATTTCTCCATCCACAAACTCAATGAAACTTAACTTAAATCATCAAAAATCGCGTTCTTTTCCTCTGCCAAAAACCATATCAATTCATTTACGAAAATACCCACGTCATAACAGTTCCACATCAAAAAAATATATATATAATTTCTACATCTGAAATTGAACATGACTTAACTTAAGTAACCCTAAATCAAATTCTTTTTACCTCCCAAAAATCCACTTTTTAACTTACTTAAATCACCATACCCTTCACATGAGTTTCATATGCAAACAAAATTAATTTCCACATCTCACACACATCGAAACTTGACTTAAGTCACTAAAAATCTCATTCTTTAACTGTCTCAAAAATCACATCTCAACTTACAATCCCCCTATATCCCCTTCAAACGCAAAAAATTCAATTTCCACATCTGAAACTCGGCGTAACTTGACTTAAGTAACTAAAAATCCCATTGCCTTGCCCCCTCATTAGAATTCTTTTTCATAACCCTAAAATAGCCCTAAAACACACCATTCCTCTCTCTCACGTGTGCTCCACGCGTCAACGCAATTGACAAATGCACTCATATGATCTATAATTACGAGTCCAACCTTTGTTATTTTTAGTGTTGTTACTTTTGTTTCCACATGTAATTAACGCCACAACGCAATCGAGAGAGGAAGTTCTCACCAAGTAAGCTTAAAAACTTGAAATTCCCCCGCGTGCCTTTATCTATTAATAATATACGCAGCGATCAATAAATAATACACTTGGCCTTTTGATGGCAACTACCGTGCCAAAAATGATGATATTTCCACATAAATCAGCAAATCAACCATACAATATCAAACAGGCTACCTCTTTGAACATTCTGCTGGCTTTGCTTTGCTTTGCTGTTTGTTCCACGCCGTTTTCAAATTGAAATATTGAAATTGCAAAATCTCATTCATCATTCAGCCGCGTGCATTTCATTTCATATTCGTTAAGGTGTGTCTACATCCACACGTTGGAATATCCAGTGGTACCCAAACGTACTTAACTTACCTCACCCCCCTACCCCTCCCTAAATTTCCTCAAACCATGAGCCGCCTCCCTTGAATAATAAAATTGGCCATTTTAGGACTTAAGTCAACTTGACTTAATTTAAGTCAATTTTACTTAATTTAAGTCAACTTTAAATTGACCCATTTCTAGAAAATCCAGACATCTTCATCCCCTGTCCAGCAAAAAATTGACGCACTCGGTTTTCGCGTAAATTGAGTTTAAAGTTGCATTTGACTTGACTTAAGTCAAAGTCATTCATTTATTCATTCATCCATTCATCGACTTTTGCCTTGCCTTGCCTTGCTTTGCTTTGCTTCGCTTCGTTTCTTGATGCATTGAAATCTACGCACACAGCAGAAAACGTATTGAGTGTGTAGTGGTTCAGGCGAGTTCAAGCTTAAAGTCTGTGCTGCGCTGCGCACAGCCGAGAAAAGTCAAGCTAAGCAAAGCAAAGCAACGTAAAAGCCGGGCGCTGCGTGCAACGAACAACATTTGTTGCTTGCTTCACTCTGCACGCGCGCAGTGGTAACGAAACGATAAAAACTTGGTCCATTGCTAAAGTACGCTTTCGAACAGACTTAAGTCATTCAAAATCAACTCGTACATGAATGAAACGACTTGAGTGAATTGATAAATCTTGATAGTCGTGTTTAAAAAACAATTAAAAATTCAATTTTCATCATTTTCTTGACTTAAGTAATTAATTTAATGAAATTACTTTTGCTTTTTTGATCATTGATTTTGACTTAAGAAATGTTGGTTACGATTGATTCCATAATATGTTACGGTCTTTAGGACTTAAGTCATTCATAAAGTGTCTTAAGCGAATTGATAAATCTTATTAGTCGTCTTTAGAAAAAAATTAAAGATTCAATTTGCATCATTTTCTTCACTTAAGTCATGAAATTACTTATACTTTTTTAATTGACAAATATTGATTACTATTTATTAAGTAGTACTTTATTACTCTTTAGTCAAATGAAAAATGACTCAAGTTTTCACTTTCCTTAATCATTTTCCTGACTTAAGTCATTCACTCAAATTCACTCTTCATCAATAAACTGTTTTAAACAGTCATTTCGTCTTAAATCGTCTTGAGAAATATTTCTTATCATCGATTAAATACTATTCCAACCTCTTTAGACTTAAGTCACTGGTTCTACGCTTACTTAAACCAACTATGATTAATTTAAATTTAAATCCTCTTGAGTCAGATGATTACTCAAATTGATTACCACTGATTAATTACTATATCACCCATCTTAGACTTGGGAATCATTGATTCAACTTTTACTTAAGCCAACTACGAATCTTCTTAAGTAACATTAGTAGACTCAAGTCGACCAATTAGCAATTAAAATCATCGTATTAGTAACTACTAATTAAATACTATTTATCTTTGGATCTAAGTCATTAATTCAATTCTTACTTGAGTCACCTGACTAACTTTATCGACTCATATAAATTTTCATTTAAATCGTCTTTGCAAATGTCGAATTTTACACTTTAAACACCATTTTGTCTTCTTTTGACTTAAGTTAATCACTTATAAACTTAAGTCAATTAATTAATTATATACTATTTAACCGTCTTTAGTACTTAAGTCAATTCTTACTTAACCCAACTTACATACCTTATGAATTCATTCAAATTTCATTTTAAGTCGTCTTTACAAATATTCATTACCACTGATTAAATACTATTTTGTCTTCTTTTGACTTAAGTCAATCAATTGATTCTTACTTAACTCAACTTACAAACCTAATCGATTCA